>VYZW01062113.1:5761-99146 GCA_013401315.1 Balaeniceps rex | reverse complement strand
TTTAAAAATCTTAACAATAGGAGACGAATTAAGTGTAAGTGAAGCAAGAAGCCCGTGTAGAATCTGTGAGTCTAGTGGCTAGGAAGGAGCAACTAATTAAAAGGAGGAGATTGATGAGAATCAGGATGGTTCTCTGCCTCAATGTTAACCACCAAAACAGCAAGCAGTTCCCTGCCTCTCCTCCCTGACAGCCACAATGAAGTACTCCCAAAGAAGGAGATGACAGAAGAACAGGTGCTGGAATAAACTCAATAGTTATGCGCCCTACACCACCAGCTCCAGGCGATTTACCCTTTAGGCCCCTTCTACAGATGTTCATGCATGACGTAGCAGAGCTGCTGACTGCATTTGTCACAAACAGCAGCCACTTTTACAGGGACTGAAAAGTAGTAGGCATTGCATACACTTTAAAACTGATTCTAGAAGTGATCCAAGAAACTACAGTTAATGATTTAGATGTGGGAATTTGGTTGAGCTGATCATGAAGCACAGAAGGCCATAAGCTTATGGACTTGGCCCACAATCCCCCATTGACAATGCAAAAGGCGGCAGCAGCAGATCATGGTTTGCAGCTTTTCTTGACTCCAAAATAGTGTCCCAGCACTGGATAAAAGAGTTATAATATAATGAATAACAGTGCCAGAGCTTCTATTCCTCTTGCTTCACAATGCAAGGACGAGAGGTCAAGGAAAATAGCAGGTGAGAAATTCAAATGTGCTTCTTTGCAAATCTTCGAAAAAAACTGCCCTGGGAATTTGCTGAGGCCAGGACTCCTGAGAGGATCCAGTGTGCTCAAAGAGCAGGAACAGCCAGAGCAGTCCAAATTAACAGTCCTGCAGCATTTATAAGGTGTATTAAGTGTCATCCTTCAGAACTGATGGCTGATCTTGAGAGACAAGTACAAACAAGGCTTAGGGAGGCAGACAGTGCCCATTTGCCTCTTTCAAGGATTTAATGCCATCTGCTGAAGGCACCAAATTTTTGCCATGTCAAAGCCCAGGGCTAGAGACTGACCAAGGGAGGGCAATGGTTGAATCCACTGCAATGCTGCATCTGTGTGCCATAAACACTCAGCAGAGCTGTGGGATGCCACCTGGCAGCATCTGCACTCCACATCACTCAGGTGATGGGGAGTTAAGGAAAGAATGCTGGGTCACCATTTTTCTTGGGCAAGCATGTGGCATGGTCTGAAAGACCCACAGACGGGGAAGTAGAGTTCAGCATATCAAACCCAGTCAGATGGAGGGCTGGTACACTTTTATCTGTGTTTTCAAGAAATCTAAGCACATAAAAAGCCAGTTCTATGCCCATAAGTGAAACTGGCCAGAAGTATACATGAGCCCTGGGTCCAAGTGGCCTTGTATGCCCATGTCCATGCAGCTACACTCTCTTTGCTTCACTAAGCCTCTCTTATCACCATTTCAGTCCTCCCAGTGACAACATTCCCTTGCCCATGTCAGTCCCAGAACAACACCTGGGTAAAGTCCAGGAAATTGCAGGCTGGCACAAACCAAAACCATGCCAAGGAGCCTGCTGACAAAGGATACAGGCAACCACATGTCAGCACCTGCGGACATGGCCTGGCCTAGGTTTTTTCATGGGTGCAGGTGGAGGGGCTGTGACCAGCTAGAGAGTTAATCTGATAAACAGAGTCAATCATTTTTAGAAACATGCGTTCCCAAGGAGCGTACATCAGGGATCATTTCATCTCGGCCTAAGGTAAGGACCTAAATTAGGGTCAAGCCCTTGAAAAGCCTATTTCTTTTCATTCGCATAAAAGAAAATTAGCTCAGGAGTAAACATCTATAACTCAGACACTTAGAGTTAAGTGACACGAATCTTACTACGAGGCACCTGAATCTGACTGTATGAATCAAAAGCTTACGATTTCCAGAATTGGTTCCAGTGCTGATATTGCCTCTCACTATGCATTGCTTCCTCAGTTTACCTACCTGCAGCTGCAGTTAGGAAGGATTACATTCTTTTGCAGCATTGGACCGTAATAAAGATTAGTTAGGGCATGTGGCTAACAATAGTTTTGCAGAGCAAAGGGGTTATTAATCAAGTCTGATACTTAAACCAAGTCTCTCTATTGTGCTTTAACTATAGGAAAGCACACATCAAGCAACAAAAGGTAGGGGAGCTGCAGACATGCCATCAGCAACTACCAGTACACATTTGCTCTACATACCTTGGCAACCATGTTATTGTGGCTGTCTCTACTCTTAATATGTGCTCTTCTTTTAGAAGTTTACATTGTCACCAGTATTGGATTGCCAAGCTTCAGGCTCCTGCCTCTAAGTGAAAGCATTCACTCTTTTTAACCTGACCCCCCCCATCCACGTACTTGTTGGCTCTTCCTAATGAACCCATCCATCTTTGCTCGGTGCCAATTCAAACATGTCAGTTCTTTGAATGGGAGGAACGATCTTTAAAACATTTAGGAGTGATTTCAAAGCACTAGGATATCTTCACTGAGCTAATAAATACCCAGCTAATTTTACAAAAGAAGCAGAGGAAAAAGAAATGTGCATATGCAGTTAGTGATGTCTCCAATATTTTACATCTTTGGGTAGAAATGGTATTTTTTATTCTTATTTTAGTTCCAATTAAGAATAATTCTAAAACATTTCTGGGAACTGGAAAAAGTGAGTAATCCTTGAGAGAAATTTATGGAATATTTATGTCTGGGGGGAGGCAGGAAACTGTCCTTGTGTGCCTATTGCCACACATGGCCCGTGAACATGAAAAAGGCGACAACATTTGGGAGGAGTGGCAGAAGCATTGCATTTTTCAAGTCCTCTGAAAGGTCCAGTTGCTTGGATTTGGAGGGCATTCACTCGTAACTATTTGCACAATGCTGCCACTTGTCCTGTGAGGATTTGCCTGCCTTTTCAGAAAAAACCTCAGTCAAAAAGCAGAGAAGAAATGGGCCTGGTGTAAACTGAATAAAATTTTTGGAAAGGCTTCACTGGGGAAAGGCAGAAGAAAGACAGATAGTTGCTGCTTTAGAGGCAACACAGGAAGAACACTTTATTAAAAAGACATGTTTTCCTCTGCAGGATGGTGTGTTAAAGTACAGAATCTTCAAGAAAATGACAAACACAAATCTAACTACCTCTTCATATAAGAGCAATCTGATGGCTCAGAAGAAAATCTCATTTTTCTGTGTTTTAAAATACTGTACGACTCTGTAAACCTTACTGATTTCTGAAGCCATAAAGAGTAAAAACAATATTATATTAAATAATTTGCAGGCTAAAAAAACATTTTTATTATCAAGTACTTGCAGAGAGAAGGAACCTTAATGGATATATTCTTTTATCAATTCATTGTTATTATTGCTGTTGTTGTTTCTATTGCTGTTACTGCTGTATTGTTATTCCTGTGTCTATTTTAAGCCACAGTCAGGGATGAGGTTCCACTGTAATTTGTATAAGTGATCCATAAAATCTACATAATAGATTACTGTTACTGCAATACATTAGAGTTTGCGTGACGGGGGGCCCTTTTCGCAGTGAATGTTTTCTCAAAGGATTATGGAAGAGGTCCCAGGAATAAAGTGTGAGCAAGCCTTCTGCTGCCATTTCACAGCTCTGTGGCTGCACAGTGGCCATGTGGGACAGCTTGTCGGGCAACACTTTCTTCCCAAGCTTTCCAGTCATTAAAAAGACTGTGTTTAGTGTACACTTGCACTAAGGTTGAAAAACAGAAAACTTCTCTGCCTGCCTGGATACACACCAAGATATTAGTGCCTGGGATTTCAGTGAGAGCAGGGTCTTCTCAAGGGTTTAAGTCTTTTCTGTACTGGCTGTGAAATCCCCTTTCATCAAGATATGTCTTTCAACATGTCCTGCTGCCACACGCACCTGAGTCCTGCTGTCTCAGGCTAGGCTGGCACCCGGTCAGCATGTGCTGTGGCTCCTGTTTGAAGGATGTGTGCGAGTTCATTTGTGCATTGGAGCAGGGGAAAGGGAGGAATGTGCCTGTCCTTGCCCCAGTATGGGGTCAAGACACAGCTTGGACAGCTATGTGGAAGGGAAGGTGCTCCCAGATACTGCAGTGTAGGCAGCCACTTTGATGCTAGTTATTCACCAAAAACATTAAGACAGAGAACTTCTTCCACAAATCCATTTCTCCCTCTGAAAGACCAGACCAGACCAAAGCAAAGCAAAATGAACCAAAGCAAACCACTTGGCTCTTGCCTTGCTGCCAAACCTTTGGTGCCCATGCACTGAGTGTGTTGCATTCTCCGGTGGGAGGCTACAGAACAACCAAACTCCTTTGGCTTGGGGGGAGGCCAGGGCCATGGCAGTGTTACAGCCCCTCAGTCACCATGGCAAGAAAAACAAGGAGGGAAAAAAACAACTTGGTTCCAAAACATCATGGTTCTGATGCCAATATTTCAAATGGGAGCATATCGTAAGGCCAGTTTTATTTTGTGTTATCTCTCAGTCTCAGGTCATATAAAACCCCTTACACCTAGGTCACATACGAGCCCCAAATCCCTCTTAATCCTCATGAACACTTCTCTGAGAAAGGTGAATAATATTTCTAGTTCCTAGATGGAAAAGCTATAGTATGGAGATTAATTCCTAACTGTGCAACCAGAGTGAGGAATAATTACAACTGCCGAGATTTTGCCAGCCTAACCATCTCTTTGAAGTCCAGAATCCCTAGGCTACCTACTGCCACAAATCCAAATATCTGTGATGTTGGTTTAGCTCTTTTTAACCTCCTAAGGGTGGCAAATGAATCTCCACTCCCTGTATGATGTTTCTGAATGAGAATCTGTGTCTGTTTTATCTCCAAACTGGTACAGAGGCCTCCATGGCAATTTCTACAGCTACCTGCTTCACGCAGATTTCCCTCCCCTCTGTGTGCATTGAAAGGCTGGCAAAAAACCTCGAGACAAACTGCAATACCCTCACTGACTTGCCAAGGATGGAGATCAGCCCATCCTGGAGGTGAATCCCACCTGCAGCTACAGAGCTGCATGCAGAGGCAGGACATGCCTTGCCGTGGCCATGCAAACCTGGGCTCACCCAACTCCAAAGCATGGTGGAGAGCATGTGGTCCTCTCTGAGCACAAACCCACGCGTGATCACAAAAGGAGCTGTCGCTGCTTTCTTGGGTGACCAGGGACAGAAAGGAATGAAAAAAAGGAGAAACTACAGGAATTGTCCATAAGAGTATTTTAACAACATGCTCCTCACACAGCTTCAGCAAATTCATGTTGAAGCTGGGGACACAGACGTGTTTCCTGACAAATGCAGAGAAAATATTTAGAGCGCAGCCCAGTGTCCAGCTGGTATATTGGAAATGTTTGACAGACGTCACTGTCACATCCTTCTGGTTTTGTCATGAGGCCTTGGCAATGCTGTCATTGTCTGAAATACTGCCTCTGTCCTCAAAAAAGAAAAGCCTTGAAGAACAATGGTGCCTACTTGAGCCATTGTTAAAGGCATTTCATTTTTCAGTTCCTCAGACACTATCCTCAGAGCAGACACCAAAAGCTCTCTGTTCATAGGTACATCTCCATGTTCTTTCCATGTCCTCAGCTCGCCTCTCTGTTCCCCTCTCCTCATGAGTCCTCTACCAGTATCTTTCCCTCCTGGATGTCCAGACAGTTTCTGACAGGGAAGAAATACCGGGAGATCCAGTCTGACAATGAAACTCTGCTGACCTGGGAGCGCTCACCTCAACCAGCAGCACAGAAAATGTTCAGGAAAATATCCACAACCCCATTGCAGGCAATCCGGGTCACACCGCAGGCATAACATTCACTCTTCACAAAGATGGTATGTTGGCTCTGATCCTTACCAGCCCCAGAGGCAAAGAAACATGATCAACAATGATGAAATAGAGTTAATTAAACATATCATCTGAGGGTTGATCAGAAAGACTTGTTTTCACTTGGGAGCCAGTCACCAGGAGCCAGAACTCCATGGACCTGCCTCTTACTCTCCCTTTTTCTCCCATGTGAATAAGTCTATATCATTCAGCAATAAAGTTTTGCTCTGTTTGAAACCTGGTTAGACCAGGCGTGGGAAGTAGTTGCCAGTGACACCTGAATTGCAGTGAATTCTGAGCAAAAACATGATCTGAGAAAGAGCTGACAGTGGATGGAGGGAAGGGCGAAGAATTCTAATCCTTGTATCTGCTGGCAGCTGAAAAGGCAGCAGACGTCTTCATAAAACAGCTTTCCCTCTTCTGCGTTGACACAGTGCTGTCGGATCCAAAGGGCACAAACACCGACTGCGCTGCCTGACATGCTTCAGCAGGGAGAAATGTTGCAGCCTGCGTTTGGCAGGGTGATTTGCTGTCAGAGGATTTCATACCCTTGGGGTGCAATTACCAAAAGCTCTGGCGCCTGCCGTGTTCAATCTGTGTTTAGGTACAGTCGATAGGCAGGTACCCGAGGGGTACCCAGTGAGAGGCAGGAGAGCAGGATGGTGAGAGCACATGGCAACCATCCTGCCCAGCACAGGGGGAGCAAAGCCAGCACCCGGATGTGAACGTGGTGCAAGGGCCTTGGAGCAGGCAGGGGAAACAGTGGGTCAGGTCTGGCCCAGGTGGTTGCTAAGCCTCACCAGCTGCACGCAGGGCTGGGAGAGAGGAGCTCAACAATGAACATACGCAAAAAGGCCAGCCTGAAGGTAAAAGAGGAATGGGGAGCAGAATGGGGGCTGGCGACCTTCCAAGGGAAGGGGGTTTAATCTGGGGCTTTTGTTTTATTTGAAGGGCTTTGATCCTCTGGTGGGAAACAGATAAGGGGACTGCAAGGTTTCCCATGGGTGCTATGCACGTGGAGCGAGTTGTCAGCCCATCCACCCCAGCTGCTGGGCTCAGCAGGCTTGGTCCCTGCTGCCCACCAACAGAATGAAGAGGCTGGAGCTGTGCTTGCCCTAAACTGGGATATCACTGGGTTGTAACCACAACATGAGGCTTGTCAAAATGTCTGTATTTTAAGCTGGTCAGATACAGATGATGCACTAAGGTCCTATCAGCTACCTTGGCCTTTTACAGGTGTAAGAACTCCCAGGAAGACATGAAGACAATGCAGTTTACTTTGCTGTAAAGCTACAATGAGACCTGGTTTTCTTTTACACCCTGCAAGAGGGCCTCAGAATAAAGCTAATTCCACTCTGTCCTGTGTCCAAGTTCTCAGTTCCACTGCATACAATCCTAGGCTCGTTCAAAAGCACTCAGCAAATAACATACCAGAATATGTGTCAGATATTTTTTAATCTGAGGGTCTGGAAAATGTATGCAAAATCAAAATGAAAAAAATCATGTAGTTCAGTTTGCTTGCTTATGAAACCTCAGTAGAATATTTTTCTCTGCAGTCTATGCATAGAAAAAACATAGGAACAGCTGACGATCTTTTTTTTAGACTTCCCTTACTGAAAAAATCCTGCACTGATGAGTGATGTTACTAAATATAAAAGCAGATCTCTACAGTGGCCACATTAACAGATTGCTAAGTATTATGAGGCAAAAGTGTCTGTGCAGAGCTGCAAAGAGCAGAAGATAATGAAAACTTTGGAATCAGATAGAGGTGACCAGCGGGACCATGAGTCAGTAGTCACAGTACATAGAGTCAGAGCCAGCACAATCTGGATGAACCAAAACAAACACTGCAGTATTTTTGGAAGGGGAAGGCTGGAAAGCATAGCTTTACCTGGGCAAGATGAAATGCAGCAGATGGGAAGATCCTGAGGGGGAGAGAAACTCAAAGGTGGGAAATTAAGCCTCATGGTCTTTGGCAGTCAACCAGGAAGTTGAGAAAACTTGGTTGAAACTGTACAAAAACAGCAGCGGCTTCCCCCCACACATGCACGCTCTGAAGTCATGCCCCAAGTCGATGCAGCAGTGTGCAGAGACGCAAGGGACCAGACTCAATGGACCAGTAGCTGCGTGCTGCTCAAAGAACTTGTTGGGAGCCGTGGTGAGCAGCCATCCCTCTCCTCCTTGGCACTGGAAAGTTTGTTCCTACGAGGAGCTCTGCTCTCTGTGATACAATGAGGAAGTCATAGTCCAAAAATGAGAGTCATGGGAGACGCTTTTGTTTTTCCCAAGACTTAGACCATCCACCCAAGTTGCCAATACTTAGGCAGAATGTTCCTTGCACAGCTGACTCAGGTTGCTTGCAGGGCAAAGCTGTTGGTTTAGAGGTGACAGTTTTGTCTTACGGCTTCTGGAAGGAATAGAAGTGAGTGAATGGCTATTTCTACTATTGGCCATTATCTCAGCTGGCTTCCTCAGTAAAGATAGGCTGAGATCTACCCTGAAAGCTAACCTCTGTTGAGAAGGGGGAGGGGAGAATTACAGAAGTGGGGGAGCCATGAGAGTTCAGGGATGAGCAAAACATAAATGAGCAGGGAAGGTACCTGAGTCAGATATCCAAAACCAGGGACCTGGCAAGGGAAGATGAGCAGAGCAGTGTCCATTGCACCCTGGTGGGCATCCAAAGGATCCAAGGACATCATCAGCTTTGCCCAGTGTGGCTTTGCCCAGAGAAATGGCAATGGTAATGAAAGCAAACAGTCATCAGAGTCACCAGGATGGACTCCCTGCTCCCCTGCACCCACCTTGCATCAGTTTCCTCCCCTTGCTGTGAGCTGAGGGCAAGAAACTCATTCAAAATTACTGTGGACAGCAAATCAAGAAGAGGGTAGAACAAACTGGCTGAGGGAAGGAAAGTTATTAACATGCAAATCAATGTAGATAAGTGGTGGGCAAGGGGAAACTGAGTTTAATTCATTTAACAGAGTGGAGATGTGAGGATCAGATCTGACAAGAATTTTAACAAAGAGGATATGCCTATGTGAGTGTTACGTGTGTTTGTGTGCTTCAAAATGGCAACAGGGGACAGTGAAAGAACATATATCCCTGTGGGCTATAACATTTGCTAAAAT
The DNA here is from genome assembly GCA_013401315.1 of Balaeniceps rex. Classification (NCBI taxonomy): domain Eukaryota; kingdom Metazoa; phylum Chordata; class Aves; order Pelecaniformes; family Balaenicipitidae; genus Balaeniceps; species Balaeniceps rex. Next base: position 90,225 of record VYZW01062113.1, on the reverse strand, counting down.
GACTTTTCTCAACACCTCTGAGTGCCCACTCCTGCACATGCATGCACTCTGCCAGCCCATCCAGCACCCCAGTTCACATCATCGGAAAATTACCTAGCAGATTTTTTAGGAGGAAGGTTTACTGTAACTACTTGCAGTTAAGAGCACTTAAGCTGCATTTATTTGCCAAGTAGTGTTGACTTCCTGATTTTTATGTGAAAGAGTTTTTATTTCAAAGGCAAGCCATAAAAGTAGATTCCCCAGTCTCTCTTCCCAGCAGCCCAAGCAATACAGCACTCCAAATCTGTCATAGACTGAGGTGGGGATATTTTTTATGAAAACCTGTTGTTAAAATATTGGCAGCACAAGTCTGTTTTAACATCACTGATTCCAAACAAAAGGAGACACAGACATGAGAAGATTAAAAGACTAAAAACAGAAGTGTATTTTGACTTCCCAGAGAATACAAGATATGCAAGAGTTGTATTTGCGGAGGATTGGCAGGATGAGGATTCGCCGAACTGGGAGCAGCTGTCATAGCAACCACATTCAGGCAAAGAACTGGTGTCAAGTCAGATGTCACCTGGAAGGAAATTTCCCCACTCAGAGGAACACTGTTACAGAAGGAAAACTTTTGAAGCTGTTGGCTAAGGCACCTTCACAAAACCTGGAAAATGCAGGTGAAGGAGTCTCTACCAGAAGGCAGTGATGCTTCGTGGGAAGGGCAATGATTTGAGAAGGAAACCTGGCTCAGAGGCCTGGTTCTGCCTTTGGCTTGCACAGGCAGCTCTCGGCAAGATTACATGAATGTCTGCCTCATTTTCCCTGTTTCTCAAATGGGGAGAACAGTTAACTGCCTTTGCAAAGTCCATTGAGACCTGCCAGTGGAAAAATACTGTATATGCTGACATGAGCACCAGGAAAAATGCTCAAATTTCATTAATGACTTCTGGTTTTCTAGCAGGTGTATACAGAGACATATATTCAGCAGACTCCTTTGCCTCCCTCGTGGGGTGGCTTTTGCACAGTCCCACAGCGTAGCAATGCTAAGAGCTGCTCAGCAGTGACTGCAAAGTAGGTTGCCTTGCTGCACACCCTCTGTTCTCTGTTTAATGGCATAGGGCATTTCTAGAGCCTCAGCAGAGCTGCTTTCAGCATGGGCTGCCTGGGCTGAGCGAGGCAGAAGGAAAGCCATGAGCTGGACACCACTCCCCAGAACCCATCTGCACCAAACCCATCAGACTCCCATGCCCTGGAAGAGAGCAGGGCAGAGGCTAGGTGACTCTGATGACACACGCTGTAGTGAAGCTTTCCTCATGGCATGAGAGGCTGGCATTGTGCCAACCAAGTGGGGGACAGCACCAGCTGGGCACGCCTGGCTACCCTGGGAACAAAAGCAGCCCCAGATCAGCCTGTCTCTCCAGCTCCAGCCATGCAAGATCTCATGTTTGTGCATCCTGCCCTGGTTGGGCTTGTAGCGGTGTGTAGATCCTGACACTGCTGTGGGCTGTATCAGCCTGTGCTCACAGATTCACTTTCAATTTGCATGCTCCGATCCTCTTGCAATGCAAACAAGAAATACACATCTGAACGGTGCTTTGCCCAGGCTAGTGTATCTCACTTCTCAGAGTGCACATGCCCAAGGCCGTGAGTCACTGTTCAGAGATGTCTTGGTATTGTTCGTTTAGTGCCTTTAATTTAGCATAGCTGAGTGTATAAGACATATTATTATGAGAAATCTGGTTGCTTCCCTTTAAGTTCAGCCCTTTCACATTGAGAACAAAAATGTTGTCATTGTGCTGAACTGTAGGATGCTAAGAGTAAGTGGGTACTTTGTCACCAGCAGTAACACTGTGGAAGGCAGTCCAATTTTCTTCTTGCCTCCCTCAGGTTGCTCGTCCACTGCTAAAGCTCCCCAGTGTGTCCCTTCATCATGTTCTGCTATTTTTAGATGCCGCTTCTCCACAGGCAGTTGATCTACAAATCAAACAAAGCTATGGAGTCTCCCAGTGTTATGGAGATTTTCAGAGGTTTAGTCCTGAACTGAGATCAGACAACAGTTGAGAATTCTTTGACTTTTTTTCATTAGGCATGGCTCACAAGAGGGAGCCCATGCTGTGCCCGTAATCCAAAGCCTCTTTAAGAAACCTCAAGTTCTGTCAGGTCCCGGAAAAGAAACATCCTCAGACCTAAGGAATAATAATGCAATGGGGCCTATCGTCCTACAGCCAGCTCTCATATTCTGTGCAAAAATCATAGGTTTCTACCAGATTCTGGTTTTAATATCTGTAAAGTCAACAGCTATATCCTTGAAATGCAGTAGCATGTTTAATGTGTTTGTGGCAATTTTCTGTTTCCCTTGTATTAATTTTCGATACAGCAGTGTACTAATAAGAAGCCAAGAGATACAATGGAATGCTGACAATGTGGGAAAGTCATTACGATATCCTTCAGCTACTTGAGGTGACATTGTTTTCCTACAAAACAAATTGCTTATCGCAGACTCCATTACTCAGGAGACAGTAAACAGTTTCCGCAATGCATGCCTCTTAGGCACTAAAAGGATCTTCAGGACATTTGTCAGCCTCACTTGATTTTTTGGGGGAACCTTTTTTATGGAAAGAAGTCTAACTTCATGGAATATATTGAGCAACATAGATGTGTTTGTTCTTCCTTTTTTAACCCATTAAGAAAACATAGGTGGCTGTAGATACTGGTGTGGATTCAGACAATTGAATTAGTAAGGAGATTGGTGAGGGGTAAACAGGTGCAAAGCTAGAGGTAAGTAGACTGGAAAAAAATAGTGCTAATATGGAAAATGTTACCTCCTTATTTGGAGAATGACATCTTTTTGCTGTGTCCTGGAGATCAGCTGGTACTCAGGGCAGTTAGTGTGGCAATCAGGGTCCAAGTCTATTGCCTTAGCAACTTGGCTGCTGGCACTGCCAGAAATGCTGCCCGAGATGTGCACAAAAGTTCCCAATCACCTCTTTTTATTTGCTCATCCCATACGTGCCATGGTTCAATGGTTTACGGTCATCAGGTGCCAGGCACTTGGCCTCTCTTCAAGCCCATGATGTAAAGGAGGAAAAGATCTCTAATTTACCACTGTTCCTGAGATCTCTCCCCATCCATGGTGTTGCAGCTGATTAAAGTATCATTACAAGGTCAGCATGAGGGAGCAATACCTGTGCTGCCTAAAACACTGGGCAGCTTAAAAACCACCTGCCCCAGAAGCTGAGTTGTGAATTGCTATATATCTTGAGCAATGCATTTAAGGACTGTCAGCACCTTCAGTCTGCATTACTATGAAAGGAAATAAATGTTCAGATTGACTGAAATGGCTCCAAGCAGCTAAGAACATTTTATAATTTTGCTGAAGGCAGCTCTGAATGGTCCTGCTGTCTTAGCGGCAATGAAAAGGGAACAGCATGCTTTGCTGCTAAGTACATTTAGTTCTTGACTGTTGAAATCATCTGTCTGAATGAGGCTCAGACAGCAATGTTTCCTAATTATGAAGGCCAGTGAAGTACCCTGCACTGAGTGCTGCATTCACAGGAGTTTTACTGTGGCTCCCAAAGGAAACTGCATATGAACTAGACGGCTGAGTCTTTTGTGAAAAGCATTTGCCTATTTCAAAAATACAGCCCTGAAATATCCACGTATGGAGCGAGAGTATCTGTACCAGTGAATACAATGGCTTCCACCAGGAAGAGCAGTATCTTGTAGGAGTAGAATTAGGGGAGAAGAGAAGAAGGGAGAAGTGTGAGGCTTAATAAACATTTAATTAGACCTCAATATTGCTAATATTGGATAATCTGGAGACAAAACCAGCTCCATTGCCTGGAACAGAAGTTATTGCAAAAGCAAGCAGCAACCATCTTATGCCTATGTACATGAGTCTTTTGATGCAGTGTTGGGAATTGCAATACCAATTATTTTTATTCAGGTGTGTTATAAATAATGCTTTAAAAAAAGGTTTCAGCTTGTCTTATTTGCAGACTCCTATCATTTTTTCAGCAGTTTCTGTTTAGTCATCTGTTAGGTCTCTCTGCTTGCTTGTTTGATAGCTGTAAGTTAAGTTAAGCATAGCTACACTGCAGGCCGCAGGTCACACAAAATCAGCTCCTGAAAAGGTATGCTTCAGTGATCTGACACCATTAGCTAAAATCTCTTTCAGAGTCCCCTTGAGAGACAGACTGGCCCAGAATGCTGCCCTATAATTCACGTTACTTGATGTTCACAGTATGTGCAGGCATAACAACCTACAGACTGAGGAGCCGTGAAACTGCTCACCAGTACGTGACAAAACCAGAGTCACTCTTCAGACAGAAGTGAATACAACTTCTACTTGTTGACAACAAATGCCGAATGCTTAATATTTCATTACAGATCTAAACTTTTAATGTGCTTCTTCTTTGAAATGTCCCTGCACATCTGGGCATGGCTGGCTTCATTTTCTACATGCTGCTGCCTTGTAAAAATGTAACTTCTTCCCTCTTACTGCAGACACGTCTGTCACCTGTGGTATTGTTGCCCCCAGGACCTGAAAAAAAAAAAGAAAAGGTATTAGCGGTGACGACTGCTACATTAATGTTGTTGAATGATCTGCAAGAGAGTGGGATGTAACGACAACTTGGAAAATGAAACAATTTACTGCAGTGTACTGTGGCATCTTTTCCTAATGGATTATCCTGAAACGAGGTCCTCTGATCAGTTAGTGAGAAACAGCTTGAAACCTTCCAGAAGTGACAGCCATGCTCTGCAGCAGCAAGTTGTAGCAAAGGGCTTCAAAGTGTGATGTGGAGAATGGCAGCAGATACCCCGCTCACAGCAGGCTTTTGAGAAGAGGCAGGGTGAGGCACTTCCTCAGGTGGCTGTAAGGCACACAGACTTGCTGAAGTCAACATGTAGGAGCAGGGTGAAACAGCGTCTGTGCAAAGGGAGTTCTGATTTTAGCCAGAGAGAGAGGTAGGTGTAGTAATGCACTCAGTCTTTTTAATTCCTGTGTGCACCATAATTAGATATTAATCCCAGAAGTGTAGAAAACAAATGATATGTTGAAAGCTACTTGAAAACAAATAACCTCCCACTGTAATTCTTAATATGGCCACTGAGCTTCATAGAATCATAGAATCATAGAATCGTTTAGGTTGGAAAAGACCTTTAAGATCATCCAGTCCAACCATTAACTTAACACTACCAATTCCACCACTAAACCATATCCCTAAGTGCCACATCTACACATCTTTTAGATACCACCGGGGTCTAAACCTCCCCGGCACAACTTGAGGCTGTTTTCTCTTGTCCTATCGCTTGCTACTTGGGAGAAGAGACCAACACCCACCTCGCTACAACCTCCTTTCAGGCAAGAAATATTTTATCCTTTCAAATGTATTGTCCTAATTATAGCTTGCATTTTACCTGAATTTTAACTGAAATTTCCTTTCTCTATTTCCCTACCAAAAGATGCTGCCATTCAGTAAAAGAAAGTCCTTTACTAACCCTTACTCTTGCTGTGAAGTGGAGTTACTTTACTTTAGGATAGGACCTGGGGGCCCTACTGATAGATTGGGAAATATTTGTCTCAAGTGCTGTACAAACAGAAAGCTTACTGATACTTTTGGAGGTATAACGTGGAGAAGAATAACCCAAATGCTTCATATGGGGAGTTACTGAGCCACAGAGAGTCATAGGCATGGAGCATCTACTACCAGCCTATAGTGGGGTCCTCAGTAAACCCCCAGTATATGGCTATGTTTCTACTTTCTGTTCCTTGTCCTTTCCATTTGGCAGTAGAAAGTGTCCCTTCGGACCCACCCAGCCTGGTAATATCAGCTAAGAACCGCAGCCTTACATCATATAACAGATTTTACTTTATATCCTTTGAAATGTTCATTATGTTAGTTAATCCACTTTTCATTTTCTTCTTCTGGAACAGGCAAGATAAGGATGCACAGCGGGTTTGCTTTGCAAAACAGGTGCTTTATTATCCAAATCCAGCAGCTTGTTTGTCTACAAAATCAATACAAAACATTTTTTTTAAAGTTTCTGATCTTTGAAGACATAACTCCTAAATAAATACTAATTGACAATATTACGTGCCACATAGATTTTGCATTTGTAGGATCTTGTTTTAGTTAATTCTCAGATGACAAGGATCATTTAGATAAGTACAAAACCAAGAAAGAGATAGGATTTTTTTTGCTTATAAAATGTGTGCGTGTGTCTGTGTGTGTACTTTTGCCATAGGAAAAAAGATGGATAGTTTACCGGAACGTAATACAAAGCCAGATATAGAATAGTTATGGCATTTTTCCCATTGAATCTGTGCCTGAGTTAAGCTAGTGGACTATTTGCCATTGGCTCCTATAGTTTTTGGATCAGGGTCATGGAATTTGGTCCAAGCCCATTGAAGTGACTGGAATCCTTAACAGAAAACAAAGTATTCACATGAACCACTTGCTTTCCCTTTAGCCGCTACCATGCTTTCAAAAGCCCAAGGTTTTGAAAAGTGGTCACATCTGGCAGAGGTTTAGGGAACAGGATAAAATTATTGGACTGAGGGGCAGAGGAATTTGTACAAAACCACCCACTCAGAAGTCCTGTGTAGGAAGCTGCCGTCCATTACTTGATGAAACACTCAGTTCTTTGGTGATGAGCTGGAGCAAAAGTGCTTTGCAGCATGACTCTGTCTACACAGCCCAACAACCTTTATTTATTAAGTGTATTTAAATATTGTTTTTTCCGGACGGTGTGAAGAGAGTCAAAGTTACCTACAGCTCCTGGAGAATGAAAAGAGGATGAAGACATTCATGTATGCCAAGCAGGGCTGCGTGCAGTTTTGAAAAGCACATGGAGCACCTTGGCCACTGCCATTGTCTTTACCCTCTGGTCCTGGAGCTGAGGCTTGGTGCAGGGGTCTCACACACCAGGGGTGCTGCAGGAGCTGTACATGAGCATTTCCCTCTGCCCCAGGTGGGACTGCCTCTGAGGGGGACAAGCAAGATGGGAGCACTCTTTGTCTTTAATGTGTTCTCTTGGGATCTCAGGCAATGGCCTCCATGCGTGTCCTGTAAGAAAAATGTCTGGAAAGTTACCTGAGTGGCTACAGACTCACATACTCAGTCCTTGGGCTGCTAAGTCCTGCTGCAGACAGGAGCTAACAGCTGCTTTCCATGGTGACAGCAAATTTTCCTCCCATCTCCATGGATAGTGTGAGGTAGCAGCTTTCTGCCTGTTAATGTAGACCTACATTTGATTTAGGCTTCAGATGAGAGGCAGCTTTTCTGTGCTCTAGCATTGCTTTACCATTCCCACTCTGGCAAGCCAAACTGATTTATAACCACTGGGGTCACAATCATGCTTGAGGCATGTTTGGAGACAATCATACTTCTAGTGATGCTCAGTATGGTCCACAGTGCCTGTTGAGGAGATATTTGAGGGCCACAAGATATCCATGTGTGATGGAGGATGCTTAAAGCAGAGTAACATATAGTTCATTTGCTTTTAGGCAGCCAGGAAAGCAGGCAACTATGCGCTGCGCCCTGGTGATGTAGATAAGTATAATGAAGTTGTGTCATGTGTTCCTTTCAGATTATCATTTTCCTTGTGATGGTTTAATTGCATATGCTTGGCGTAACGTAGAATATCCCTAACATACTGACATTCTTAGCAGATACTTCTAGCAGGCTAAAAGGTCATAAAATTGTCCATGAAAGTAGTCAGAGCCTGTCTTTACTCAGCTAAAATAGACATATAAATATCAATGAACATTCTGTTTCTTGGTGAGGAACATGAAAAAAGTCGACCTATTTATATTTAACGTAATACCCATGCTTCCTGCCACTAAAAGAACTGAACTTGAAACTGTTTCAAAATTTTCCTCATTTTCTCTGATCCATTATTTAAATAATAATAATAATAAAAACACTTAATACTTACTCAAAAGCATATATTTAAAAGCCTGTGTGCTTACGGGATTACACTAAAATGTCACTTCTAAAAAAAGATATCTAATTTCACCATTGTGCCTCTGAAAGGTTAAGTATGTAGAGTAGAATTAGTGCTTATGGTGATGTACAGATTATCCGTCTTGTCATTCAGTTTGAAATTTTTCATAGACTGTTTCAAACTCTAGAATGACAGATAAATTGCAGTTGCAACTGATTTCTGCATTTTCTATCAAAAAAAAGGAAATAGAGAGGTTAAACCACCTCAGGAGCTATCTAACTCTCATTTCAAAACATTTTTAAAGTGTTTTTTTTTTTATAGACATATATTTGTATTTTGGGGAAGGAGCAAACTCTACAGCACGTAGTGAAAATTTGCGTCATTTGTTAACATGTAAGTCTTGAAAAGTAATAGCGCTTTTTTTATAGAAAGCGCGTAATGCCCTCTCAACCTCCAGACGGGGCCTTCACATGCCTCATATTTATGCAGAACATCTTCTCCCTGACTTAATGCTTGAATGACAGAATTTGCATTTTCCCTCTCACGGAATACTGTGTTAATGCTTGGGACAAGAGTCTTGGCACTGCACGCTATGCTGCATAGGCAAAATAAGTCCCCAGCTCTCTGGGGTTCGGGTGGGAGAATTTCATACTAAAAATGTGTTCTGCTGAAGTCATTCCCAAAGACCAAACTTATGTAAATAAAGTATTGCACCAAGTTCTTCCACCTCCACTTGCCTAACTTAAACTTATATATGAAGTAAATTTCCAACTTCCAGAGCTCAAATTTCTTCCTACCCTTCATATTTCTAGATTTGTTGATGACCATTTCTTCTGTATTTATCCAGGCAAAGCAAAAGTTAAGCAGATAAAGGCAACAGGATCCCAACACCTTATTTCCACTGGTAGCCCCATATGACATCATTTCAGGGACTGGGAGCAGTCAGCATGCATTTACCAAGAACAAACTTTGCCTGACCTACCCAGTGGCCTTCCATGGTAAAATGACTGATTTGTGATTGAGGGAAGAGCAGTGGTTGTCATTTGCATGTGTTTTAGCAAGGCTTTTGACACAGGATCCCACAGTTTTTTTGTACCCACATTGGGACATTATGGTCTGGATGGGTAGGCAACCAGATGGGTAAAGGCCTGGTTGGATGATGAGGCTCAGTGGGTCGTGGGTCATGGTTCCTGGTCAGACCCTACCGGGATGCCTGTGGTAAGTTGGGTGTTGCAGGTCTGTCCTGGAACCTGTCCTGTTTAATGGCTTTATCAGTGACCTGGAAGAGTCACTGGAGGAGTGTGCTCTCATCAAGGCTGCAGATGACACCAAGCTGGGGGGATGAGTGAATATACTGAGGGGTAGGGCTGCCATTCAGAGGGACTGAGACAGGCTGGAGGAACAGGACAACAGGGACCTTATGAAATTCAAAAGGACAAATGCCAAGTTCTGCACCTGTGAAGGAAGAAGCCCCTGCAGTGACGTAGGCTGGGGGCTGCCTGGTTGGGGAGTAGCTCTGCAGAAAGGACCTGGGGGCCTGGAGACAGCAAGCTGCACAGCAGCCAGCAGTATGACCTGGCAGCAATGATGCACAACAGCCTCCTGGGCTGCATTGACAGGAGCAGAGCCAGTATATGGAAGAAAGTGATTGTCCTCCTCTAATCAGCACTTGTTAGACCACACGTGGATACTACATCCAGTTTTGGGCCGCCTGGTCTAAGAAAGAAGTCAACAAACAGCAGCTGGTTCAGCAGAAGTCACCAAGTTGGTTGGGGGCTGGAGCACTTGTCCTGTGCAGGGAGGCCAAGGATCAGGGCTTATTCAGCCTGGTGAAAAGATGGCTTGTAGGGGGGAATGATAACCCAATAGCAGCCACCCAGTACCTATGGGGAGGTGACAGAAGATGGAGTTGAGCTCTTCTCAGTGATTCTTGGTGGGAGAATGAGAGACAGTGGTCATTAGTTGAAACAAGAGATCTGTTATGAGGAAAGCTGTTTCCCCATGAGGACAGTCAGGCTGCCCAGAGATGTTGTGCATCTCCATCTTTAGAGGTTTTCAAGGCGAGGTGAGATAAAACCCTGAGCAACCTGTTGCGGCCTCATGACCGACCCTACCTTGGACAGGAAGCTGGACTACAGACCTCCTGAGGTCCCTTCCCACCTGAATTATCCTGTGGTCCTAAGATAGCTTCTGATAATGAACAGTAGTCTGTGACCATACAATTTGTTTCTATATATCTCCTGTATTAGTTAGGAGTGACGGAGGAAACTTGCTGCTCACAGAATACTTGTTGGAAGCAGACTGCAACTTCTGACATCTGTGTTGCCAGGGAGCTGCAGAATACAGGGTGATCTGGACTTAGGAAGTGACTAATCACCCAAAGAGTGAGATCTGGGAATAAATTTCCCAATGTAGTTGTAGGGGGAAAACTGCTTAAATAGTTTTAAAATAGAGGTTGTAAATTTATGAACAGGATTATGTGATATGATTGCCAGCAATGGCAGGGACAGAATTCAGTGACCTAGGAGCTTGTGCAAGCTTCCATCTTTTGTTTTGACAAATGCAAGGCAAAGCTCCTCATCTTCAAGAATAAATAAATGGGAAATTAAATATAGTAAATATTGTAAATATTTCATTGACGGTTCATACTGTGAAAGTGAAAGCAATCTTTTGCCCAGTTCGAAGTTATTAGTTTGTAGCTGTGAGGCTTGATACCCATAATAATAAATGGTATTTATATTCTAGTGCAAAATGGATATCAGAACCAAAATGCACAAATATGGACAAACCTAATTAAGCTGTGATTGGTTTATTCATATCACAGCAGTTGAAGGCTATATGATAAACAGCTACAAAGCAGGTGCAGCATATATCATTGGCTTGATTATTAAAAATTGGCATTTTAATCAATTCCAAATTAAAAAAAGGAGATTGTATACAAATTCAGAGAAAGTCAGTCATGCTATAATTGTGTTGTATCATAACAAAGTCTTAATTTTCTTCATGAAGCAATTGTGTAGTTCCAGTTTGTCATGATAAATCAAGCCTGAATGTGAGCACAGGAAGACCTAAAAAAAGTCAAAATGTTCTCCATGATGCATGGGCCATGGTATAATCTAGAGAGGGTCAAATTTAGAATAATAACACTTGTATTTTTATAGCCAAGTCACTGAAACTTTGTATAGCAAACTGCAGTTTCAGTGGAAGGAAAGGCATTTTTCCGCAGTAGCATACTGGACAAAGGCAGCGTTTTTCTATTGCAATACCTACCAAAGATCTTACTGGAGCCAGGGGAACCACAGCCAATGTTGTCTTTATATCTCCTTCAGTTTTAATAAAGCAGGAGTCCACAACCCTAAGAGGCATATTCATACTTACTGTGAGGGTATATGGAATGCCACTGACCTCCCGCAGCAGGTTTGGGCATAGTCCTGAGTGCTCACGAGAAGGGATGAGCCCTGACACCTGGAAGCAGCAGGGAAGAACTCCATGTCCCGCTGCTGCTGGTGCCACCGAAAGAGCATGCAGGGAGGCAAGTCCCCACGGCATGCTTGGTTTCCTTCTCAGCAGAAGTGCAGTCAGATGTGATAGGGCTATTATGGGCTAATCCAGGAGGGGCAAGGTACAATTTTGTTTTCACTGCACAGCACCATAAAGTGAATAAATAGTGCTTAGCCTATAATGAAACTTGGTAAAATTCAGTTCAGTGATATCAGGGTTGATCACTGTAAACTGACATTGCTATTTCCGTGTACATCCAAAAAGCTGCCCAGGGTAATGTAGAAAGCAACTGCACGATTTCAGAGTTGCAACAGCTACAGGTGTTATTACACAGCAGAACTGCAACTAGAACATAGACGGTAACTTAGAAATACATGACAGAAATATCATATTGGGAAAACAAGAGCAGAAAAACAAATTTGAAAGGGAATAACATCAATTAATGTCATGATTGAAAACCCCTTATACAAGTTCCCATGCTCTAAGTTCACATTGTTTTTCTTAAAGAAAATAAAAGGTTGGTATTGAATTTTGGGTGTACAGTGCCAGTGCCTTGTGCAGCGTATACTGCCTGGTAGGCGTTTGATCAGTGTCAATGCTATTAAGAAAGTAAGGGCTCATTTCAGTCGCCTAAACAGGGATATGCAGCGCTGTGTGAGACGCTGAGTCTGCAGCAGCCAGGCCAGAAAGGGGAAGGCCTCCCTGAAGTCCTGCAGAACACCTGACAGCATCAGGCAAAAATGTGGGATGCTAGAATGCCTCCAGTGGCAATAGATGTCTCTCCTCAGGCAACGTAACCGAACCCTAATTGTACGTGTTTTACAGGGAAAATGGATATAGCATGGTTATGAAAGTCATGATTATTTCTGAGGATTTTTCCAATGGGGATCTGGGAAAGGAACTTTTTCATCTAGTGACAGAACCAGGTATTGCAAATATTGATCAAGGAAAAATTTATTTACAGAGATTTTTCAAATACAAACATAAAATAGCACATATTATATATATATTTTTTACAAAAATGAATATTGAAATAATAAACATGGTACAGCACAATACAACATCAATGAGCTAAACATAACAGCAACAGAAATCTATGTCTGGAAGAAGTTTCCTGTTAGTCGTACGTAACCAACAGAGCTCTACAGTACTGTGAGTGGAACTTCCAATGGACAGAAAAACGTCCATTTACTGCACTTCATAAAAGTACTATAGGGAAAGGCTACATATGCCAAGTAATTATGTTGCATTTTTGTAATAATGTTGAAAACATAGAGGCTTAATAAAAGTTATATAGGGCTGAATAAGCAGTGGCTAAATGTTTGGGGAAGAAAAATGTGTAGAGAATATACAAAATACTGATAAAGTGGCTTATTGGTCCTTTTATTAAGTTTAATATATAGATTAAAAAGTGTTGCAACACTGAATTTTAAACCACCAGAGAGAAGTAAAAAAAAAAGGAAAAGAAAGAAGAATCGCACCAAAAATGTTTCCTCTCTACTCATTTTGTGCCATGGTCACCATTTGTGCGTGCGTGTGTGCTTTCGGGAGCGCCATGCTGGGGGGGTGCTGGGCGCTACCCCAGTCCCCCAGCACCGCCATCCCCTCATCAACCTCTCAATTAATTGGTGCACGCAGAATTTCACCATTTGCCAAAGCGGAGTTTTCCTTGCTTATATTTTTGTGGAGCAGGCCATGGGCAGACTTGGTTGAGAAAGCCCATCCCTGTCCAGCCCAGCTGGGTGGCTTTGCACCGCCATTCACCTCCCTGCTCACCCTGGGGCCACCCGCTGTCCCACCCCACACCTGCTCCAGAGAGAAAGCACTTAAAAATTTCTTGTTCATTGTCGTTATCCAGAAGATGTCGGCAAGCCCCTCGGGCGTCTGGCAGCGCCCGCGCCCCGGGGCTGGCTCAGTAGGGGTACTGCTTCTGCTTCTTGCCCGAGAAGCAGGCCAGCCAGGTGCACACCAGCATGGCCGCCGCCGCGCCCCCGCCCGTGCAGTAGTAGGCCCAGCCGATGTGGCAGGTCCCTGCAAGGGAAGCAGAGCAACACAGCACAGCGTTAGCCGAGGGAGAAAGCTCACCCGCCACCCTCCTTTCTGCCCACCCAGGAAAAAGCACTTTTCTAGGTTTCTGCCCACTTGTACGTCCACCTCAGACAGGGAAATGTGGGGTATAACTCAAGCAATTAGAGAAGCCAAGCTGTTTAAATGGCTCCCCTTAATTTTCTATAGTGGTTCAGCAGACAGGCCTCCCAGATCACTTGCTTGGCCAGTTGCTGTTTTCCACACAGGGGGAAACGCCACACGAGAGCCGCACCAGAGGCTGCTGGCACCATGAACATGCCAGCCATGGGTTGGGCGTCCCTCTGCCTGCCTGGCCCAGGGAGCACCCATGGCACTGCCCTCCACAGCAGCTGCAGTCAGAGGAAGGTTTTTCCCACCTTTCTCTTTCTTCTCCTCCTCCAGACAGCGTCTGAGGACATTTTGATTATTTTTGACTGAGATTTTGAGGGTTTGCATGTAACATGGGCCAGGGCGTGCTCCATTCAGAAAGAGCTGGGTGGGTCCACCTCTGCCATCTCAGTGACAGGGAACTGGACCCAGCTGCAAGCTGCTGGGTGACTATAACGCAGGACATGGCTGCAGGGAACCTGTTCATGTTCCCCTCTCACAAGCATCAATCGTGACCAGGAGGGTCCCGGTGGCAAAGGATCATGGTGTCAGGGGTCCACCTGCATGGGGTCTGCTGTGGGAATGGAGTCCACAAATACAAAAATAGAGAAGTTTCCCTATCCCCACCCAAGATCAAAACTCATTGCTTAAAACTTCACTGATCTTGTGTCAATGTGTTTAATAGTGTCACAATATGTCCTTGAATACATTTAATGGCCACAGTATCTTTATACAGCCAAACTCATCACCAGCGAATGATGTTGAGGAATCCCATGGTGGACCATAAAGTGATTGCTCCCCTTCCAGGCACCACTGGGCCTGCAGTAGAGGAGATCAGGAAAACAGCAACTGCAGCAGGGAGGAAGCCTCCTCACAGAGATCTCTGAAAGCAAGGAGATGGCTGCTGTTACTCCTCAGGATTTCAGCCCATCTCAAAAGTAATTTTCACTTGGGCTGCATCATCTTGGTCATTTTGATCTTCAGTACTTGGGACTCATTACAACTGAGGTTCTCCCTGTGTTGCCATCTTGGGCGATATCGCCCTGCTTTGAGCAGTCAGTGCTCTCAGTAAGACACAAGCGGCAATACAACACTTCCTTCCCACTCTTTGGAAAAAGCAGCAGAAACCATTCTCCCTTCCAGGGAACAGAAGGTAACAACAGAGTTTCCATCCAGAAAGACAGAGCTGAAACAGGTGGCATGTCCATACTCTGTCCCAGTGGCATCCTTGAGGGCCAGGCTTCCGTTTCAGGCAATTATCAACTCAACTAATCCTGCCTTAGGCACAAGACATCTGTATATCTCAACATATTCAAAGCATTAGCATGCCTCAAGGCAGACAGCACGTCCATTGACTGTCTGCAGGATATTGTCAGGCCAGCTTTGTAAGGAGACATTAGTGGGAGGCAACACTTATGCTCTTGGCCACTCTGAAGATCTCAGGTTGACACCACAGAAGGAAGCATAGTACTTGTTTCATTTTTTCTTCATAACCCTCAAAACTTTTTATTTAAAAAAATGTCCAGTGAAATAAAGATCCTGACGTGACCAGAGATAATAAAGATCCTGAAATGTCCAGTGAAATAAAGATCCTGACATGACTTGAGGAGCTGTGGCCTTGGCTTGAGCTCATTAGCCTCTCTTCTTAACGTGCTGGAGCAGACAGAGAGATTTACTTGGTTTTGTAATCTGGTATGCTCTTGTAGATCAACACCATTCTTGGCTGCCTTACAGAAGACCACACAGAGAGTCTGACTTCCTAAGGAGAAGACCATCAGAAACCATGGAGAGCTGCCAAGCGCCTGGCAATGTCACTGATGCTGATCCTTGCCCAATCGCACAGCAGTCCCTGGAGAGACCTCTCTCTGAACCATCTATTGTTTTGGCTGTTTAAGCACACTGTCTATAGTTTCTGCTGGGAATTTCAAAACCAGACTTAAGCATACACCAGATGTCTAAATCCATTGGATTGCTTTGAAAATTATCACATTTATACCAGGGTGGGGTGTGCTAAAGCATTTCTTGTGATAAGATGGAGTCCATCTGACAGGTCTTTTTAAATTGCTAAGTATTCCTAAAACTACTAGAGAATTGTAGTTGCAGCTTGAAAAAGTAAATATTTCTCATTATGATGCTTCCAGGTAGAGAAAATAAATGTCAAAATGCTACTTTAAAAAGAGTTTAAAGATTCACCTGGTAACACTGCCCAAAGCTGTGACCTAAGTGGGATTGAATGAAGTAAATTGGAACTTTTGCATGGTACAACTTCAACTTTTGTGCCTTGACAGTGAGAGAGGGGGAGAGTGTACCTGGCACATATTAAGAAGAAAGAACTGTTAAATCAGTGTCGGAGATGTGCTCAACAGATACAACACGTATATTCAGTCTTGGCTGAAGAGAATAACATTTATTTCTCCATACCATGCTCCATTTACCCTAAGGACCACTGCCCTACTTAATGCTCTGAGGCATGGCAGGCAGCCTCTTGATCTAACAAATGCAATGTAGTTCACAAGTGTGAGCTGGGTCAAGATGAACAAATGAAAGAATGAGAGAGTGCAGGAGAACAGATAAAAGAGCCGGGAGCCTGACCTTAGAGCAATAATAACACAGCAATAAACCTGGCCATTATTTCCAGCCTGTGTCAGGAGCAATGGGAGGCCTCAGATAAAATACCTTGATCTGTACTTGGATGACGCTGAGCAGAACAGCGTTTCAAGCTATTGTGCTGAAGAAGAGCCTGCAGCGGGGAAGGTGTCTGAGGGTATAGGACTTAGCTATACTTTTCGTTGTAAGTATAGGAAAGTCCTCCGTCCATAGCTAAGTGTAGCTATAAGGCCAGAGAGAATCCATCTCAAAGGTGCCTGTTGAAATGAATGATTGCCCACACTGCAAAGCTGTGTGTCAAAACGAAACAACGCTACCCCTGTAGCAATATAATCCTATATTGCACAAGAAAAAGAAAATATTTTTGAGTTAATGTTTCTGCTCTGGTGTTCTCATTTTACTACATGTATGAGCTATTTTAATCCACTGCACCCTAAAGAAAGATTGTTGGTTGTCAATAACTGGGTAGTTTATTTGCAGTTTAAATTGTAAAATTACTCCTGCTTCATTTTGCTCTGAAACACTCATTTTAAAAGGAAGATGAAGTGTTATAAAAAGTAGGGTTGATGAATAATTAAATGTAACACCAAATGAAAAGAAATACACCTATAGATATGTTATATGTTAGAGAAGATAGACTTTGCTTTCTAGCTTTATATTTTTATATTATAATAATGGATACCATTGAAGGACCCTTTCTCATGTTCAAATTTTATTGCACTGACATCAGTGGGACTAGTCATGTATTCAGAGGTAAGCAAATGGTTAAGGGCTTTGCAGAAATGGGGCTTAAATTCAACCATCAAATAGATCAGTTTGCCTTCACGGAGCCCATCGTATTAAACATCAGAAACGTTGCACTGAAATTTCCTGTTGTTTTAAATGTCAAAAATCTAAAACAAAGAGCAAGACCACCTAATTACTTGATAGAATTAAAACAATTAGTGAAACCACATCAATTTTCACGCACACAGACAGAGACACAAAAGGAATACATACATACAGGTAGAGGTGTGCCAGTCTGCTGGGGGCGTGGAGATGCGTGCAGGAATGTGTACATGTTCTTGCTCATAACATGGGCTGGATCTGGTTTCATGCCAAAGTAAATTCCCCAGCAGCTGAAGTACTCTTCTAGCTGATAGAGATGACATGCATCACAGTAGCTTCCTTCTATGCACAGAACTGTGTTGCTTTTAACAAATAAGTCTCTACCTGACAGGTCAGTATGGAGGGAGAAGCTGTGGCTTCAGTGTTTCGTTAGTTCTGGATCTTTCTTTTTTTGGTAAAGGAGAGCATAAATAATTGGAGCTCTTCGTTGCTCAGTGAAGCAGGACTGTCCAAGTTGGCTCAGGTGAATTTGTAGCCAGCCATTAAGAACTTTGTTTTCACATTTGTTTTTCTGGGATTGGCAGCAAGAGAGTGTCAGGATGAACTCTGAAATCATAGAATAACAGGCCTTGCAGCTATAGGGCTGGATAGCCATTTTCCAAGCAAATAAAAAAAGGAAAGAGTGGAAACATTACACTCCTCTCTTTTGTAAAAGGATTGAAAGAAATTGAAAGACATCCAGTCCCCGAGTATAAAGGACAAAAGCAAGGTGAGTGAGGACTCTATCAAAAGAAGATTCAGCAGAAAAGAGTTCCATAGAACATAAGACAATATTTGCTAAATCGAAAGAAACCAAAGAACATGGAAGGGTAATTTTGCAGTGATGGATGGGCTTATTAAAAAACACTTCCATGTCTTTTCCTGATTTCTAACATGATCTTCAAGGCCATGATATGTGTCCCCTACCTCACCCCTCCTCTTCAATATATAAAGCAAATAAAGATTGAGACAAATTTGGGAGTGAGTGAAATTTGGTAACAGAAAATCTGTGGATACTTGATCTACTGTGGAGCTGTGCCAGGATCCAGCTGCCAAAACAGAATTTTACCACGATTTCTACTCATCATGTCTTATAAATAATTATCACATATAGTTATCAAGGTCCTGGAAATAACATATGATTTTCATCTAAAATAACCAATAATTCACACTTATGAAAAAATATCCAGAATATGAAAGTGTCTTGGATGCAAACCTGTTAATTGCAAGACTTAGTATCTTAAATATTTGTACCTTCTTTGCTGTTACTGTTAAGACTATCCTGGGCTTGCAGCCCGGAGTATTTGGCAAACTGTAATAATTTAACCTTAAGTACAGCCTATTTTCTAAGATGAAGGAAAAAAGGTTTCAGAATTAGCCGGGCTGAAGAATACAAATGATATACCTTCAAAAATAAACCCTACAATTCCTACTTGCAAAAAATTGTGCAGGAACTCTAATTAACAGCTTCACATGAGAGTCCAGTACTACAGGGAATGTTAATTCATGTAATCAATCAAGGTGTTGATCAATCAAGTAATTAGAGAAAAAAGTAAGGAGTGTGATGTTAAGGGATATACAGGGATTTGGAGATATGAAAGCCACAAACGAATGTAAAAGATAATCAGCTAATTAATAAGAAGGCACAATTATTTTGAAACAAAGCCAAGATAAATTAAATAGCTAAAGATTTTTTCTCTTTACACAGTTACAATGAAAAACTGTCACGTGAAATCAGCTACAAAAGCAGGAAAAGAAGTTAAAACTTGGAATGCATCCAGAAAGGATTAGAGTAGTTATGTGAAACAAAGAAAGAATACTATATAAGGTAAAACTGCAGCCAAACAAATAGCTTGATACAAAATAATGAATTTAGTGAAGCTGGTTTCTTTGTCTGTTGCATGGATATGATTTTCTCAATGCATTTCTCTTTTTTAAAAATATATGATTTCTTATACATGCATGGATCAAGCTATTTTGGTTATTTATAATTGGTCAAAGAAATTGTATGGGCATTTTGGTCTGTAATTAAATGCATAAAATCTCGTAAAGTTCAGAAGTGTAAAAAAGTGGAAAAAGAAGTGCCAACTTGAAATTCTTCAGTTTTGCTGTATGCAGACACTCACTCATATGACCAAATCCTCCTTTCTTTGGAGGATCACATAATTTTGTTTAATCAAATCTCAAATGTGCTGTAGGTGTGCATTTATCATGGAGCAATGAAGGAGAAACCAATACCTTGTGTCAATTACAATGCTCAAATTCCCAAGAGCAAATAGCTTATGACCTGCTAATGAGGAGCTCTACCAGCCTCCTGGAAGAAGTCAGCAGAAAGCTCGCCTATTGCAGGAAGTGAAATTAATTTCACCTCTCTTTGGACATCCACAGTGCAGAGACCCACACTGGACTAGTCCCCCAGACTCCCTCTGGAGACAGCAGGGAGAAAAAGTCACTTATAAAAGTGTGTTACATTTCATCTTAAGGTAGACAACTAAAGTACAGCAGGCGAATCCCACTCTAGTAGCACCTATTTTTCTCCCTTTAACTGTGAAGGGATTCCAAGCAATCAGTTTAGCTGTTGACCTGGTTTCAGCTGGGATGGAGTTAATTTTCTTCCTAGTAGCTGGCATAGTGCTGTGGTTTGGATTTAGTATGAGAATAATGCTGATAACTCTGATGTTTTAGTTGTTGCTAGGTAGTGCTTGCCCTAGTCAAGGACTTTTTCAGCTTCCCATGATCTGCCAGGTGCACAAGAAGCTGGGAGGGGGCACAGCCAGGACAGCTGACCTAAACTGGCCAAAGGGATATTCCATACCATATGAAGTCATGCTCAGTATATAAATATGGGGGAGTTGGCCGGGGGCAGCGATTGCTGCTTGGGGACTGGCTGGGCATCGGTTGGCAGGTGGTGAGGGGTTGCACTACTTGGTTTCTTTTCGCTGAGTTTTGTTTCTCTCTCTTGTTCTCCTTTTCATTGCAATTTTTATTACTATTATTATTATTATTTTATTTCAATTATTAAACTGTTCTTATCTCAACCCGCGAGTTTTCTTACTCTTGCCCTTCCGATTCTCTCCCACATCCCACCAGGGAGGGGGAGGGGGAGCAAGCATCTGTGTGGTGCTTGGTTGCTGATTGGGGCTAAACCATGACAACTGCCCTTTTCAAGTAATAAAGAGCACCAAGTACTTGCTTCCAGGTGGTCTAAGTCCCTTTCTGGATGCTGCTGTTTACCTCCATTGACTGCAGAGGATCCTTGCATGACCATGTTCTAACTCTGGCAACAACTCTGCCTTATGTTAGGCAGAATATATGTGGACCTTGATCTAGTCACCAAAGGCTTACAAAGATTTAAGAATGGAAGTTATGTGGGTAGCACTAAAGAGGAAATGTTTCTTGATGAAACACTTTCTTTACTAGCACGTAGGCTGACTCATTCCTTTACCTAAGAACTCAGCAGCTGCAGCTCAGGTACGCTCATAAAGATTGTGCTCAGCCCCAGTCAAAAAAATGAATTGGTAAAATCTCTGAGCTGTTTGCAGAGGATCTGAGAACAAAAAAACTGGCTTTGTCAGATAGATTGCTCATAGAAAAATACAGCTTTGAAGCCATTGCCTTTAATAGGATTCTAATAAATTGTCCTACCCTTCTAAATCCTTTTCTTGATCGTTTTGGCACTGTATGTCAACACTCAGCCAGATGCTGAAATGATGCCACCTAAGGCCAATTAACTAGTTGACAAAGCTTTTTTTGTATTCACTGCTTTCTGTGGAGTTTTTATGTTGTTGTTTTAGTAACTGCACTGTTTGCTTTTAAAGTGCTTTAGAGATCATTTACTCTAATATTTCTACAGCAAATGTAATTACCAAGTCAACAGTTCCCTTTAAGATATTTCAGGCCCTCTAAAAGTGGCGAAGGGGAACCTTAATAATAATGATCTTTGGAAACAAATATCCCTCAAAAGAGATATTTCTGAGAGCTTTTGAGGGCAATTCAGCTGCTTGTTTAGTTCAGGATGGGAGCCAGCCTTTTAAGTTGTTCTCCAGATAGCCACTTTGGCCAGAAAACCCCTTCCATAGTGGTTCACAGATGGATGGACAATCACAGAGGTCAAGCAAAGGTGTGCGTTTGGAGCCATCTGCTTTGGTTGCTGCTGCAGCTGGGGCCCCAGACCTAGGATGTCTCTGTGCGTGACAGGGAGTGATGGAGCGTGACAGACAGAGAACATGAAACAACTGGAGAGGGTCTACGAGGACTTGCAGAAGCAGCAGGGCGGGAGGCTATTCCCAGCCTCGTAGGGATGGTATGAACTCAAACAAGCACAGAATGCATTTGAGGCAGGCTGCGGCAGCACCTGTCAGGTGGGTAGGCAGGCACAGCATGCCGATAGCCACACCTGAGCCATGCAAGCCCTTGCTGCCAGACCTGTGATTTTCACTGCCTTTAACAGCAAAGCAAAGCATCATGAAACTCGAAGATGAGCCCTGAAAGTAGTTACACACAGCAAACACCGAGCCAATTTGTAGGATGCATCTTAGCACAAATGATCACCCAGCAGAATAAAAAAGTAGGTCCTAGGTATGAAATGTATGACACAAAAAGTAATCTCTCACAAAAAGGGGTAGGACATAAAAAATTCTGGAGCATTGATCATACAGGCTGAGTCCTGACTGCCCAAACACACCATATTTCCTCCAAGGAAAGTTTTTTTCCAAGTAGTACAACTTAAAAATTGGAGTTTATTTTAAATTTAGTGTCTTCATTCTTTTAGGTTAATAAGGTAAGTACATAATATCATTTCATACACCTGGTGGCAGGGGAGTGGCAGCTGGAGGCCAGATGAAATTTCCTAGGGCACCTACAATGGCATGAATAATGTTTAGATAAATTAATCTTACTCTAGATAACCATCTTGCTGTTTGGGCTCTTAGGTATTGGTCTTGAAGTGCTGTTTCACCAGATGCCAACTAAGGCTTGATTTTGTGAGTTAAACTGAGCATGCCCTGTCCTCTCCGGGACCTTCTGTAGGACTTAGCTGCCTCCGCACCCATCACAACAGAAATGAGTGTGCAACAACTCATGCAGCCTCTGCATGCACATTTAGGGAAATCAATGGCCTAAAATGAAGTCTCATATTGATTTTAGACATTCAAAACCAATACTAATGTATTCACACATATACACTCACATTGCCCTTTAAAAAAGGCATGCAAGTTCAGAAGATTTCTTCACACAGTTTAAGTTTTGCAAAATGTGGAAGTTTTTGCAAATGTCTGATGCAGTCTTCACTTTAATGCATACTCTCACCTGAATGCAGGGTCCCTCACTTTAATGAATTTCCTGCTAAACCCCTCATTTTTCAGCTGTTATTCTTGTGTGGTACATTTAGAAATGAAACCAAAATGGTATTAGTGCCTCTAGCTCAGCAAAACTGAATGTGTGCTATATGATATGCTATAAAGAAGCTTGCTTTTAGGAAATTGCCTGCTAATTCCTTTTGCAGACCACAGGATTGTGTAGATCTGACTCACTTTCACACCCTTCAGTCAGCAGCTCTGTACTGCCTTGCCACGTCAGCACTGTCCTGAACGGGCCCACAGGCAACTCCAGGGTGTAAATAATGCAGCATAACAATAACAGCTTGCACAGTGACAAGAGATTAAGATGATTTTAATCCATACTCTGGCATTTGGTAAAAGTGAAAGGCAGTCCCTGCACATACTGCTAGTTTATAAACTCCAGTCTCTACCTCAGGCATTAGCCTGGGCCAAATGCTAGTTAGACTAAGGACTTTGACTTGGTCACTGGGCAAACAACTGCGCTAGTTTAAAACATAAGCTTCTCTTGCCCCCATTTATTTATATTGCCCTATTTCTAGGAGTTACTACCCTAAAAACAGCAGCAGAAGACTGCTCCAGTTCATGGTCTGGTGTTCTGGTGGGAACTCTGCTCCATCCATGATCTGAGATGGGATGATGCAGTATGGAGTGAGGCCCCAAGACCTCCATACAGATCCTGCTCACTGCCAGGGAGTTGCGAACCACAAGCAGAGGAACACGGCAGAGACCTGTCATGGCCTTAACCCCCCAATAAGATTGCCCAGAGGTCATTTGTCAAAGCCCTAATCTATCACTGTGCTTTTTTTCATGATGGCAAAAACAGATTGCTAGAGAAGAGCAGACAGCAGGCCCCTCTACAGGTGCACCAGTCTCTCTGTCTGTCTATTTATGGAGGTTACTCCCCATCCTCATGAGCCAAACAGCTCATGTATTGAATGCAATTTAATCAACAAATGGGGTTGTCCTTGGCAGGGTATCTTCAGTTGAAGAATGACTCCTCTTTGAACAGATAGAGTTGTACAAACACTTTCATTTGATTGAAAAAAATTAGCCCAATTAAATACATAAATGTTTAAATAAACCCTTTGGACGTAGTTCACTTCATAAAAAACAAATAAATATCCAATTTGAAAAAGAGCAGCAAACTGCTGGGCATTTCACAATATCAGCTCAGGTTTTCTAAAAAAGAATACCCAAATCCACTTATACGTAAATTAAAGGCATGGTTATTTTTCCTGCAGCCTTTTTAAATATTGCTTTGGAATGTAGACAGAAATGTGTGTGTTTGGCGGGGGCGGAGGTCCCCTCTTCACAATATGGGCTATCTATCTCAGCACTATTTGGAGTGCCTATTAGTCTAATGCCTTTTCAGAGTGCCTGAAGACATGAAGAAGCACTTCTTATCTAGCACACCCACTAAGGATTAGGTTTTTTTATGGGTTTAGCATTGCTATTTATTTATTCTATCTAGTTACGAGCATGTTACAGGGGGTGGGGGTTTGTCTTGTTTTGGTAAAGCAAAGATTTTCATTTAATTGCTAATTCTGGAATATTTCTAGTTAACATTACATTTCACAGTGCACAATTCAGCTGCTTCTCAAGTGAGTTCTTGTAGTCCCTCCTCTGCACCTGCCTCATCTTTCTCATCCTCTTATAAGGTAGATTCCAGCTCCTGGATTATCTTTTCTACCTCCAACCTCAACCATTTTTTCTCTTCACCTTTTGCAAGTCCAGAATGAATCTCCCTCACTGCTGAACCTCTGCCTTTGCTGGCTCTGTGCTCAAACCTGGGGTGCTTTGACCCTCCCTTCCTAACTGCACGTACATGTTCCCTGTGGCCCTAGCTGCAATGGTTGCTCTACCATGCTCAAAGAGGAGGCTGAACGCTGCCTGCTGATCAGCATCCCTTTGAACACCCTCTCCTTTGAGAGCAACCACATGTGCTGAATTAGGCTCTCGGTGTCATCCTCACTAGCACCCACAGCAGCGGGAGGTGCAGAACCAGCACTCCCACCACCACCATTTCTCCCATCAGCAAACCAGTGCAGGGCTCATGGCAGCTCAGCTTTTCTGAGGGCAGGTTTTGAATGCAGCATGTATATATGTGGTTCTTGAGACAACTCATTTCACAGACTCAGGAATAGAAAGCATATCATTGAGGCTTAATCAAATTAAATATTCAAATGAAAGCAACAATTACTTAAATTTGTCTTGAGACTTAGTGAGATTAAGTCTTTGAAACATCATTTTTGGCCTGTAGGCTATGAGTAAGCCAGTCTCTAATGATTCAGAAAACACTATAGGGTTTGGGTTATCACCAACCAAGAGGTATTTATGAAAGATGATGAGCAGCATGGTTATTAAACGTCCCTCGGACAGTACCTCTTCTTTACAGATGACTTTGCTAACACAGCGTCAACCAAGTACTGACATTAAGTAAAAAAAATCCTAGCCAAGCATTTAAATTCACTGCCAACATATGGGGAAAAAGAGATGTTTAGTGGCAGAGCTACCTGGTGGAAATCACTAGAGCAAATTTCAGCTGTCATTATAATCTCTTAATTAATGTGTTAACATACAATTGCAGCAGATTGGCGAGACCAGCACTCCCGTCAAGTCTAGGCTTGCAAAACACATGCCCTGCATGCTCCAGGTCCAGAAAATACAGTAAGAGTACATGCCTTCACAGTTAATATAATATATTAAGTCATGGTCCTTATGCATACCTGGAAGGAAAGCTGTCAGCTGGAATCTTTCACATGGGTTTCTTCACTGACTTTAATGGCAGAGTGATTCAATTTATGCAAATATCTGACTCATAAGTCAAGACTGAGATGGCAAAGGTGGTCTCAGACACTCTGCTCTGATTGTGGGCACAACTGTATTTAAGGTCACAGTTTGTAACTGCCTAAGTGATGTCTTCGAGGAGCTCAGACTGGCACGATGCCCACCTTCTTGTGGGTTTGCAAAGAAATAACATGGAAAGGTAACACTTTTCTGCACTCTGGGGAGAGCAATGACTGAAGCCTTGGAACAAGCAGGCTGTCAGGAGACACAAGCAGGAATTGCGGAGCAGAGCTGCTCACATGCTCAGTGTGAAAGAGCAGGCATCAGCATGCACCAGTGAGGGTATCAATAGCACAGAAGGATATTAGAGTTCAGAATAACAAGGTAAAGCTTCTAGAGCATGTTATACATCCCCTGGGCAACACCATTAGCAGCTGCTGATAACAACATCAGTGGCAGTGGTAGAGATGGGTGCTGATATTGGTAATATAAATTTCTGGTCCCATGCCAGATCAAATGCACTCCAAAACGCCATAGGAATGGTGTAAGGAAGGGTGAGCTGGAGCATCTCTCCCAGAGCAATATTTTTTTTACCTTTTGACCTCAATTCATTTGCATATCTTCACAAGAAACATCTCTGAGATGGAAACAAAACTCCTTGCTCCTGAAGCCTGATAGAAACATCAGTGTAAAATTAAAAAATAATGCAGTAGGTTTGTGTTTAACCCTAGGAGACCATTTTCATCCACTGTTCTTTGCACGGAGATTACTGCCAGGCTACCACAAGCCCTGCACATGCAGCTATGGAAAGGGTTTCTAGCACTAACTATAAGATTTAGCTCACAGGGGCTGGAAATGGGGAGCTGTGTGTGCCCATGCTTGGGAGTGGGCGCTCCCAAGCCTGTGGAGGGTCAGGGTGCTCAGTCTCTCCTGCTCCTTCAGGAGGATTGCAGACACCCCTCTTCCTCAAGTGATACAGGATCAAAGAGCACTTATAGAGTAGGTTATCAGCAGATGCATCGATCCTCGTAGCTAAACAGAGACCTGGATACGCATGCAAACATCAGATCCTGATTATCCACATTGCTTAATCCTTACCTCCCTGCTGGGCCCTTGTTTTCTATCAGCCCGGTGAGCTCTCCAGAGGTGGCTCACGCCATACCACGTGGCTGTGAGCCTGGCTTTGCCTCATCCCTGGCTCTCATTCAGCGCTCAGTACAGACATCACTATTAAGGCTTGTTTGGGAAAAGGCTGACATAGGGAGTGTTATTTACCAACTTCCCAAGGATGCGAGTAAACAAAAACATACTCTTTAGGCTTGGGTTAGAAGGCCATAAACATGCCAGACTTCAAAGACAGCTGATTGCACTCATTGTGAATTACCCTCACCTGTGCTGTGATGCCTCTGCCTACCCTGTCAAGATCTCCAGGAATGTTAGCTCCGATATTGCAAGACTATTAAATCTGGTATCTTACATACATACATACATACATTCCTTCACTTTCTTTTAGAATGTTCTTCTGGAAAATATTTCCAGCAAATCTATCTGAAATCCCCTGCTTTAGCACCATACCAGAATGATGCAGTATGAATACCCTACCACACATGACTGGGTTGCTTCTCCAAGCCTGTGCTCATGTCCTCGTTTCTTTTTATGGACAACACATAGAAGAGTCTAATGTGGCTGAGATGCTCTGGTGACGACTCACCCAATTCAAACTGGTTGGAAAGGTTACCACAGGTTTGTCTGACTTCTTCACTGTCCCAGCCAAGAGGATAGAGGGCACAACCAGAGCCGATCAACAAACCTATGGAGGGAAAAGAAAATAGAAGTTTATACAAGCAATTGCCATTAGCTTAAATGCAGGCTGCCACTTGGGAATCAAAGTGTCAAACTGCCATTTGGGAATCTCAGACAAAAAAAATCTCTTCTCCTAAAAACAGTAGAAAATATTTGGACTTCTACTGCTGCATTCTGCTACGCTGTTTTACAGCTGGATGCAGCCTTAGCAGTTCAGCACCAGAAGCCATCCTCAGCTTCTGGAGCTTCTACCTGAGAGCTTTTAGACTCCCCTTCTACTCTGCAGAACTGCTACATATACTGTTTGGAAAACTCAACGTGGTGTTAAATAGAAGCTGTGTTAATCACAGCATTTACAAGCTGATTGCTTCTGATTAATTAAAACAACAATCAACCATGGTCTATCAAGGTTCTAACAGGAAAAGTAAACTGACAGTTGTGCTAATCCGTTGTCATTTTCCTTTGCTTTTCTCCCTTTCAAAAGCCAGGAAAGAATGGTTTCATGTCACCTGATCAATTCATACCACAGGTACACACTCCACAAAGTTTTCCCAAATCATTTCAGCTAAAACAACTGGACTCTTGAGCCATTTACTTATTATCATGCTTGGCTTAACATTCAGAGTATGCTTTGCTTTCTCCAGCCCTCATGCTGCCCCAAACAGATGTGTTTTGGCTAAGTCTTTCCCTTCAAAAGATCTTGCTGGGAATCACCCAATGGGCCATGATTATTTTGCAGAAGTGGCATTTTTATCATATTGCATTCTCAGCTGTCACTGCAGCAGCTGCCAAAAAGCGGGTGTAGCTGGCAAAGCTTCTTACACGGACAGTCTAGAGACAACATTTCAATGTATGCTACAGCATTTAAATGTTACCTCCTTCGTGTCAGACCTTATTTGCAAGACTGGAAACAAATCACTATGTAGATAACAGGCTGGGTGCGCCTGACACTTCACAGGCTGTAAAGGCAAGCAAGTCCTCAAAAAGTTTGCAGCGTGGGTTTGCAGTGGTGCCTTTTGCCTGTTAGAGCACAGGACCGGGACAAGGTTTCAAGCCCTACAGCTGTCACTGGCTGACTTTGGGCAAGTCCCTTGACCTCATACCACCTGGCTTTTCCTCTCTTGACAATAAAGACAATGTGCTCCCTGGCAAAGCACTTCTGCCGTTGTGTTCCTAGTGCAACAAGCCCTGGGTGCGGTGACAGAGGCACTGTGGAGGTCACAGCAGACTAAAACAGGAGTCCTGAGGCTGATTCTGACGCAGGGCCTGGAGGTAGCTGTGCACTTCTACTGTCTCCATCCTCAAGATACCCAAGTCTCATATTTCTGATGCTCCTGTAAGACACAGGAATCACCTTATTATGCTCTTGACTCGCTCAAAGACACACCTGAACAAGGAACAGAAGTCCAGAAGTGCTATCCCATCTTTCTCTCAGCATCTTAGCTGTTAGCAAAGTAGCTCAGCAACTCCTTTGCTGCTCCTCCAAGCACATCTGCCCCTGTGTAGGGCCCAATTTTGTCTCCTTAGGTCTTCCTCCACTAAGTTCAAATTTCTTCTTGCTACTCAAGTCTACTTCTTCCTTTCCTTGTTGAGCAGTCACTGCCTGCTCCTCTCTCCATATCTACATCACATAATGGAAAAGAAATCCCTGAGGTAGCCCCCTCTCAGATGCTGCGTTCACCCAACAGCTGTGAAGGGAGAAAGGCAATTAAGGACACATGAATGCTAGGTATTTTCGGAACTTTGCCTGACCTGGATATGGTTGCTTCTAATGTCTTCGCTAATGGCTTTCAGAAAATCAGTACCATCTGATTTTCTTCCTCAGGGCCACAGAGCCGATGGCAGCTGGTAGAATCCATGTAAATGAGAGCTGCTTCTAATTAAATTCTCAGAAAGGATGTTTCTCAGACTAGAGAACTTAGGCCAAAACTGGGTATATATTTGTTAAAGACAGCTTAAGACTCTTTGAAAAAAAGACTGATTCTCACTTGAATTGTTAAAGCAAGAAGGGCACTGTGAAGTGCTGACAGCACAGCTGATGTGCTAGGAATGGGCAGGACCCAATGGGACAAGGAGGAACATCACCACTGATGATGAGAATGGCTGGGGAAGGGAGGAAGAGCACCTAGATGCCAGAGATAGCCTCACAGACCAGTGGACCATGGCAGCCCTGGCCAGTCCTGCTGTTGTTCTGACCCCTTCCCACACTGGCCGTGATGCCCATGACCTGCCTGGTGCCAGCCCAGGCAGACCACAGCTCAGAAGCTGCTCTGGCTAAAAATGAACCACCCTGGCTGCGCTGGTTTCAATCAACTTGTGTCCTTGAGCAGACTCTCTGGGAGACCTCCCAAATGCTCAAAGGGCTCCATTGCGAGGGGCACAGAGATACGTGCAGGGGGTAGGAGGGAAGGCAGGCTTGCAGCTACCTGCACCGGACCAGCTGAAATGGCAGCCAGCCCTTCCTCACAAATAGGTCCTGGGAAAGCCTCCTGCCCAATTCTTCCAGGAGAACACAACAACAACACTGCAGGCAAGTGAAAGGACTATTAGCATAACAATGCTGCCCCTCCAAACCCAGAACAAGCTCCTACTCAGCACTTGCCAATTACTCTCCTCAGGTGGCAAGAGTGTCTAGTGCCCGTTGCATTCACAGAGGGCTGTTCATTTTCTGCTCCCTTTAGGTTTTGTTGCAGTAACAGGTTGTTGTTTGGGTTTTTTCCCACGAATATTGGTCACAGCACTTTCCACTGCCACCCTCATGATGTTTACAGGTCATCCTCTATCAAACACCGTGTA
This sequence comes from Balaeniceps rex, assembly GCA_013401315.1. Classification (NCBI taxonomy): domain Eukaryota; kingdom Metazoa; phylum Chordata; class Aves; order Pelecaniformes; family Balaenicipitidae; genus Balaeniceps; species Balaeniceps rex. The sequence continues at coordinate 60,418 of VYZW01062113.1, read as the reverse complement.
CCTGTTCACTCTTTCTGCCTCTGATGCTACAGTGGATACAGTGGCCACAAGCCTTGGCAACGTATTTCCTTCCTTAGCCAGACCTCTTCATCCCCCTATCACACCCTTTTTCCCATTTCTGTACACCCATCTCTGTAAGTCAGTCAAAATAAATTTGGGGGGTCAGGCTATGTCACTTCCTCTGGGTTTTTAAAATACCTCACACAAATGTGCCTTGACCTGGATTAAGAATCAACCTCTAACTTTGGTCTAAATTGCAATTATTGTTGATGAATAAGAACAATTACTATTAACAAAAATCCTAGATTTCCTTGTTTCTTTCAAAAACCCACAAAATTCTTATATGCTTTACAGAGTAAACACCTTCAAATATAAGGCTTGCTTAAGCAGAGACATAATGTCTAGTCCTGCTCTCCAATCAACTCGCATAAATCTAGAGAAATTTGGGGGACAGATGAGAACATCCTGGGAGAGTAGAATCAGGACCTTCCTTACACAAAAATCCTGGTGATACAGTCAAAAATTGTAGCAAAAATCATTAGCAACCCAATATACTGTAATGTTAAATTGCTCCAAAGGAGCAACTGCCTCACTCATACGTGGATGCTTGCCCTCAGAGCCAGTCCACGCTGTCTGATAACCAGCTCACAGCACCCACCGCTGAGCCTCACCATTAGCTGTGCCTCCCAGAAACAAATAAACCCAATAAGGGCAAACCAGTGTGCTATGTCAGAAAACCTCCCTACCCCAGCGACAGCTGGCTATCCAGTTGGGTATGGGCTTTAGCAGCGTTGAGTTTCATTTATGGAGCCATCGAGCACTGCAGCTTCTTTTCTGCTCACAGCCTGCGCTGACTGTGATGATGAGATCAAACGGGAAACTGACGCCTAACGCCGGTGCCGCCGCATGGCCCCAAAGCACGAGTGGCAGCATGTTTACGTGCGAAGGACAAGGTATAAAGCCACAGGCAAGCTCACACACTTCCTTTAGTGAACACAAAACCTGCCAGAGACCAAAGGTGCTGCCAGGAGCACGGGGATACATTCCAGTCTGGCAAAAAGGCTTACGCCTATAAATACCGATTTTGTCACAGGTACCAACTGGTCACAAGTCTTAAAGGTGTTGCTTTGACATCTCCCTTGATATCATTGGTTTTCAGCTGGTTTTGATTCACCTTCAAACGTCTCCCTGTAGTGGTGCGTATGCGCCTGTTGTGCATTTAGGTCTATTGACAAAGCAGTTGCATTCCCCAGTACTTCTTGCAGGCAAGTTGCAGGCCAAACTCAGGGATTTACCTTCATTGTAAGACTTCCACAAAGACTTAGAGCCTGCTAGTCAGTAAAAACAAAATTCACAAGTTTTGCTTTATGCCCTGAAGTATGTATATATGTATGAGTGTATGTGTGTAATGTCCCATTGCTTTCAGCAGGATTCTGCATGACTTCAACAGGGCTGATACTGCCTCGGTCTGCATGGGCAGTGAAGTTGGGAACTGGCATTTCAACTCCCTTATTTTATGCACTAAAAGTGGTTGAGTTTGCCTCAAAGCCCATGATATTAATAGGACTTGGACAAAAGCCCCTCAGCCCGTTCTTTCCCTTCTAATCAATCCACCCCTGTTTGTAAGCAACTAAATGTGTGGATCAGACCCTGCAAAAGCAAAAAGATTGCATACTATTACCGCTAATAATTCATACATGCTCACAGCCAATCTGTTTAATCACAGAGAATGTAGATGCTGCTGAACAGCTGCAACCCCCATTTAAAGATCTAAGTTAAATCCAAGGGCTGCAAACCCAATGGAAATCCTTAAGCTGATTTTGCAGCTTCAGTGAGAGCAGTTACTGGCTTAGCTCAAGAGTCACATCCTGGCCTGCCCTATAGTTATTGTATTTAGCCAGCTATGCTACCCAGGACACCACACCCATCTTTACAGCTGCTTAAAATGCTTAGGATGCCTATAACATTTCTTGAGGAAGTAAAAAAAAAACCAAAAAACCAAAGCCACAGTGCTGTAATTACCATCCTCTGTCATCTTCCACTATCCATTACAGCCATTAAAAGAAAAGAAAGGGGAAGGAAAAGTGCAGGTCCATAAATGGCACCTTCACAAAAGGGGCTGCAGCTTCGAGGTGTGAGGGAGCCAGACAGTGGGATGGGCCCAGCTGGCAGCGGAGGCACTGGTGGCACTTGGCTGCTGTTTTGGATGACATGCCATGCACCAGTGGAAGTGTTGGCACTGTCAGAGACCAGCTCTTCTGGAGCAGTTCTGCATCCGGGAATGAAACGGGCTCCTTGCCCTGATCCGTGAAACATTGCTATTGCAAGTGCTGCGGCTGGCTCAATGCGCTAGCGAGGCACGCGGGAGAGAGCCACGGGGCTGACTTAATGCAGCCAGCGTCGGCAATGCAAAGCTGGAATTATGTGCTTGGCTTCAATATTTAACAGGGTCTCATTTAGCCACTAGGGTCTCTGCATAGTCCATGCAGAGAGCTGGATACCTTCAAAAAGTGAGCTAAAACCAACCTATGTGCTAAGTAAAGAGCTGCCCAGACCTACAAGTTGCAAAACCACAAACCAGGGGGCCAGAGGGTGGATGCCTCAATAGTAAACTACCCAGAGTAATCCTTGTCCATCCCAGACTGCCTTCCCTGTCACTCTTGCTGCAGGTATAATGCGTGATCATATTTTAGTAACACTTAGCACTTTAAAGATGACCTTGTCTGTCTGGAGTGGAGCTTGTGATTGAAAATAATTGCATATAGCAGGTTCTGCATATGGTGGATGCTGCTGAGCAGGGGGGCGTCAGGGAAGGGGCGGTAATTACATTAGTGGCTTGGCACAGATCTAGGTTTCATCTTTGAAGTGATAAAGACATGATTTGTAACATGCAGTAATCAGCTTACTCCAAGAGGTAAAATATTAACTGCTATTAATATCTCCAAGAATAGCTTGGATATAGGCAAGTGTCAAACAATAAAAACAGAAGGATTAATAAACCAAGAGACATTAACCAGATTTTGCCGTGGGCAAAACGACTGCACTCAGAAAGACCAAGATCAACTGGCAAAAGTCAATGCACAAAACCAGAAGCTTGCAAATCCCTGTGGTGGGTGGTCCTCAGACTGCTGCTGTGGCTCTAATGGGAGCCTCCACCCAGAGATCTGACGTGCTTTAAGTAACCCATGGAGACATCACACAATAAATTAATTGTCTGTAACTGTCCTCACAATTCATAGCTAGCAAGTCCTGTTTTACAGACTCAGCTCTTCCTCTCACTTGTTGAGGTCACAGCATGCCCCTGATTGCTATATGGCTCATTCTTGGTTTGTTGTCAGCCCATTTGAACATTGCATCCTCAAAAGCCTGTTAAATAAAGCCAAACCTTCCCCAGTGTCCTTCCTTCTCCCTTGCATAGGGTAAACCTAAGCACATGATTCAGATAAATCCGATGGGGAAAACCATCAGTTTGACCAATAAAGAGAGGTAGTGATGGCAGTAAATGAGGCAATTTAGCTTTGGACTCAGCCTCAGAGTCTTGCTGCTAGAAAACGCATTTTCAAATGGGAACTAAACCAATGGTGGCTTTCCTTGATTATGGGCTTTTTAAGAGCCTTCCACATGGGCACTGGAAATTGTATACCTTTTTTGCATATCCTCAGCTCCAGTCACAGTTATACCCTACGAATGCAGTGAAAGGGACTGCACGGGCACCATAAAGGGCCTCCTTGGCCAGCAGGTTAGCGGGGGGTCTGCACCGCTGTTGCAGGGGGGGCTGGGAAGCCTCTCAAGCAGGAAGGAGCCCAGTGTCATTGCGAAAACCCAATTTGTATTTTCACCTAGAAAAATAAAAGGAATGGGTCAGGCTTGATATATGTACTGCAGACAGAAAATAAAACCAGAACGGAATGCTGCCTTTTGTACAGTCACTTTTTAGTGACAAAAATCTTCTTCAAAATATCTTCCTCCTTTCTTTCCCTGCATCTTCTACTTTTTCCCCTTTCATTTTCAGACCTGACCGAAAAGAAACCTTGCCTTTTTTTTTGCTAGGCATTTCTAATGAATACTGCTCATCTGACAGATATTCAGGCCATCTGGAGAAGCTGACAGACAATAATTTGGAAGTCATCCTTTTCAAGACAATTTTAATGATGATTTTTCCTTTCACATTTTTTCTCTATTAGTCCATCTGAATCTTCAAGGATGATAGAAAGTTTTCACACTCCCATCTGTCACTTGAAGGTACAGTAATCTCTACAAGCAAAACAAAACCAATTTTTAGATGCAGCACGGACTTTGACTCTCCAGTTCTTGTGATTTAAAAACTCTCCTTGCTGTAATGGTTTTAAAGCATTTACCTTCTATAAAAGTGAGCCTGCAGCGTGAAAGTAAAATTGAGCTGGCACATGAAGATTGTCTGCTGCTTTGAGACATATCTTAGCTAACAAACAATGCAGTTGAAAAAGAATTGGTTAAAACCATGATGTGAAATACTTCAGCAGACACAGCTTCTGAAGTCCCTGTTCAAGAAACTCTCCAGGAGCTGCAACCAAGCAGCAACTGCAGAGTGACAAAAGTGGGTCAGAGCAGGTTCAGACAAACTCCAGAGCCTGGGCAAAGCAGCAGGAGCCACTGGACCAAAGAGGGGAGCAAAGGGAGCAGGGCCATGCCAGCTGCAGGCATCCTGGCTCCTGTGCCTGCAGAATTCCAGCCTCAATCCAGTTAGCGAGGGAGGATGTCTTTATACTGGCAGATCCCAGCTCTTCACCCAGAAGCTTCCCCTTTTTAAGGTCACACTCCTACTGCTTCTCTTGACATCATCGCTCTGTCCTTTGGTTTCTCTGTTGTTCTTCCATTAGAAAAACATTATCACATCGGTCCCTTCCATTCCTGTTAGTACCTGTCCCCAAGGAAACCCAGGCATGCACTTGACCTGGGCTTTTATTAGGCTTAAACATGAGATCAACACTTTGGGCAACAGTTCTCTGTCGAGTTAGTAGTCACTGAACGTGGGGCATTTGACTGGTTCCTTATTGAGCCTGAACTGAAAGTGCATCGTTTGAGAGAGGGTACAATTGCCTAAAATGTGAATGAATGTAATAAGGGAGTAGTCCGAGTGTCCAGGCAGCGGTCTCCAAGGGCACACAGATAGAGACGGCATTTATGCTGCGCCAAAGTCAGTTCAGGGCTTCACTCAAGGTGAAGGTGTTTCTGCCACAGACTTTGCTACAGCAGGATGTTAGAGGGACTCTAGACGCAAAACAAAACAAAGCATAAGAACAACAACAAAACCCAGAGAGAATAAAATGCTACAACTTTCAGCTTTGCAGACCCTGCCTCCAGTAACACTACTTCATCTTGAGCATGATGGAAATAGTATTCATTGGTTTTCAGGCAAGGGCAAAGCCCCACCACCCTTTCCCTTCTGGTTCTGATCTCCAGGTTTTAATTCAATGCATTTGGCTTTGCTTAGCTGCCCTCCTTCTGACTGCCAAGCCCCATCCCTCAAATGAGACTTCTTCTGTTATTTTGGGTTACTCCACACCATGAGCACTCGCTGCCTGGCAGCTGCTTGGCTCCAAACCTCAGCGAACAGCCACAGCAAAGAGCTGCCACCTGCCTGCTGCTGCTTCCCAGAGCTCTCCAAAAGCAGGGCCAGTGGCAGAGGAAGCCTAAAAAAGGCATTACAAATGCCTGCCAGCATCCAGCACAGCAAAGTGCTGTGTCATGGGAGAGTCACAGCCCTCGCTTTCTCCCTGGCTGCGGGCACGGGGCGGTGGAGGGTGCAGATGGGAGTTTTCCAGCAGATGAAGCATGACTTCGCTTTGATTTTCATTTGATCAAAGGTGGTGTGCTCATTACTACAGAGATGCTTCAGGCTCAGAGGGGGAAATCTCCCCACCCTGAGATGCTACATAGCTACCCAAAAGCTAAAGGCTTTGTCTGCTCTATTTGGCCCTGGGCATTGTTAAAGCAATACTGAAGGCTTCAGAAAACGGGGGTGGAGGCTGGGAGAAACCCAAACGAAACAGTGGAGTAGGAGGAGTGGAGAAATCAAACACAGAGCTGCTACTAAATGAAAGTGAATTAGTAAAAGCCATTTGGTAAAAGGACAAGTGACAGGGCCGTGGCAGCTGCTGCTGTGGAAAGGAAAGATCCAGCACCAATTTCAAAGCTGTGCAGGGATTCCAGGAGGCTGCAGCTCCCAACAGTTCCAATCACCAAAAATCACCCCTGGAAATACTTCTTGTAACTAGATTTTATAAAGCAGCAGTAAACAGGCTCCACAGTCTGCACAGGTTGGCACTAGATATTAAGAAATCCAAGAGTTTAATCCTATTTTATGTATGCAGTAGGAGTAATATGATCTTTGAGAACTAGCTGAATTACAGTGTGTAGCTGGATATTTCATTGAAAACTCCTTTATTACCATTTATTACACAGCACCATTCACATGCAGGGGGATTTAGAGAGATCCAGGGAAACAGGTACCTGCCCGTGCAATTGATATCTTATTGGTTATGGTTAAGTAGGGCTAAGGCTGGCCACAGAGTCACAGTGGAAGGTATCTGGAGGATGCACCAAGTGTTTAGGGAATGAATATTCACTGAAGCAGAGACTCCAGGCTGACTCCCTTACCGCCAGATCACACAGTCCCTCTTACATTTTCATTCTCTCAGCCAATGACGATACAAGTATTTGGTACCAAGTAGAACATCCTTCTGATAGAAGCTCCACAGATCTCAGGGGATGAGACGAAGGTTCAAATCATGAGGAAAAAAAAAAAAGAAGGGAAAAAAAAAAGGCTTTCACCATAGCTATTTTTCCCAACCATGAGTGTTGGGTGCAGACAATTGGATATGAGAGATTCCAGCATCACCAGGTTTTCAACTTTGGGCTTCATGCAATACATACTGGTTATGTGCCCATGGACGAGGTAAACGGAGGAGTACTGAGATTGTGAATCCTCCAGTGTTTAGACACAAGGCACAGCACTAAGCAGTCTGGATAAGCCCAGACTTGGCTGCTTTTGTTTGCCAAAGGGGATACTTGGAGGTATGAAAGTGATTATTGTGATCATGATTCAGGGTTGAACCTGTTTTAAGCAGAAGGTTGGGCATCCCTTCCAACATGAAAGACTTTAGGAATCTGTTTTTACAACATTCAGGCACTTCAGCTTCAGGCAGCTGTGGCTCACGTGTGCACACATAGGACTACTTGCATTTCAGCTGGGTAGCCCACCTGGAGACCAGCTCCTGCTCCAGAAGAGCATGGGTCTTCCTTTCTAGGTGCCTCAGATGGCACAGGGCATATCAAACCTACGGACATGCCTCTGCAGCGGCAACTTAATTGAGGCCCTTGTCAGTACAATCCATGGAGTACTTGTCAGTACAGTCAAAGCTATTTTTCTCATCTTAAAGAATACATACACACAGGTCCATGACCAGGACACATCTAAGTCCACCTAACTCTAAGACAGCAAAGACATTCACATGGGACTGGCAGACATGACACAGAGCCAATAGGGAAAGCCAGATGCTCCTGGACTAGCAGCTGGAGGTGGGGTAGCCAAGGACATCTCAATGGCACTAGACCCTTAGGTTATCAGCTGAATTTTGCTCCACTGGCAGTATCGACTCAGATCGGGATTTGGCTGCCCAAACACAGGCACCTTCTGTCAGTTTAAGCACTGTTCAGTATCTCACTTGGCCTCCAGCTGCCTCTCCAGAGCAGTGCAAATTTCCCCTAAGTCCTCTGTCATACCTGCCAGCCCACGCAGAGGTCTTGCAGACCCTAGGGTACCTCTCACAATGCAAAGCATCTAGATTTAGGCTAATGAGTTTCACCCTAGATATCTATTGATATTAATGTGAGCTTGGAAACCTACCTCAAGGGAAAATATCTGTATTGTAAACACCTTCAAAAACTGTATGAATCCATAATTGAATCCTGCCCAAATTTACCTACACTTTATTTTGTCCCTTATCTTCTATCCTTCTGCCATCATTCTGCCCTTAAGCTGCAAATGCCTCAATTCCTGTCATGAATTCAGCCTTCCTTTATGGGAAATGACCTGAATGCTAGGGAAGAAAAGAAGATTAAAGGAAAAATCATCTTGTTCCTGAGTGTAAACCTGTGTGCTCTACCTTAAAAGGAAGTGATTTCTATGGAAACAAGTTGCTGCTTCAAAATGGCCTTGATCTGCCTCAATTGCTACCACAGAGCTAGACCAACTCAGGACTAGATTTGTGAGTCTCTGCATCATTCCTCCCAGGGTTTGTCACACAACAAAATGATTGACACCTCTTGTTTTGAAAAGGATGTGGCATGGTCCAGTTAAAGACAGAGTGAATCTGAAGAGTGGAACTGAAATGCTTGAAGAACTCCAGAAAACACTCTGGAGTTTGACTGTCAGCTCATTTTTGTTTGGCAAGCCATGATCACTGCTTGTACATTATAAGCTTTATGGGGGGAAAAAAAAAAAAGCCTGAGCGTTATCACATGCCATCAGACTTCTTTATGTGACAACCCATCTGTGTACTCACCCCATCGTTCTGTGGCTCAGAATCAAATGCTTGACAGTTCAAAGAGTCTAGAGCAGCATATGGTATATGACATAGTGTATTTAAATAGAAATCACTCCATTAGAAACACAAGGGTGCCTACTGTGATTAATAAAAGGTAGTTTAATAACTAACTTCCCAAAATACATAATTGTCCATGTAGTCATAGTAGATAAGGCATATTCCTTTTCATTAATATGAATTTCAATAGCAACTGGAGGCTGGACAAAACTAGCCAGAGCCTTTGCAGAAGCTCCAGGCTCAAAGGATTTCCCAGTACATTCAATGATCTCACGAAGGGCCATGAGGAGAGAATGAAGGAGATATATCCCATGTCAGTGAAGATGCCTAAGCAGACAAATGGATAAATGGACAGGTATTGCCATATCTTTACAATACAAACTGGGCAGACTAAGGTTGTTATAAACATTAAGGAAAAGTCTACAGCAGCCCAATTCGTGAGCATCACTCCAGTGATTTCTACTCTAGGTTCTCTTAGCCTTTGGAAATATTCAGACACAGATTAAATACCAAAGAATTGCTTTTCTGTGTCTGTTAGTCCACTGATCTGTGAAAAACAATAGTTTGTAGATGCTGGATAAAGCAACAAAGCTGCCTAGCCAATTCCTTCACTTCGGTGGCATATCCCCAAAGCGACAGGGGAACTGGAACTGATGCGAAGCATACATCCAGTGGGGGAATATTGCCTACCAGGCTTTTGACTTTTGTTTGTTTGGGTTTTAGTTGGTTTTATTTCAGTTGAGTCCAAGGATTAATGGAAGATCAACCATGGCACATCTCAGTAAAAATTCAGCTATACTCAAGACTTCAAAGTAGTATTTTCAGTACATGGTCTGCAGACCCTCTGGCAAACCGAGGATTACTTCCAAGTAAGTTCATACATGCTATTAGGGAATCTATACCTGGAAAAAAGATTGAATGGGTCTGCATTTCTACTGGAGAGTCTGTAAGACCCCTCAAACAAACGAGTTTGTAAACCACTTCTTTAGATAGGAAATACAGTAAGATAAACTCTAGATAGGAAATATAGTAAGAGAAACTGCTATAATGCTGTAAAAGTCAGTGGCAGTCACCAAACACAGCTGGGAATCACTTTTCCCTTTATACTATTCTCACTGGTGCTTCACAGGTTTAAGCCTCCCTCTGCTCTGCAAAAATTTACACACCAGCTTAGTTGATACAGCAGCCATCAAATGCATCTCTCTCCATACAGTGGAGAGCTCTCTGATGGATAAGTCATAGACAGCTAAGTGTTGTGAAACACATGGGAACTGGTGAAGGACAGGTCAGTTTATTGTTTGCTGCTGTAGGCTACTTGCAGAGCATGCAGCTAAGCACATGAATTAATCTATGTACGAACAAAGATATACCCAGTGCAGTTTGCCTTTGTGCTGAATTACAGTGTAAAATCAAAAGAAATGGAGTCAAATCTAAGCAATAATAGACTCCATGTGAAATTGATCATTCGTATGGCTTCCTCAATTAAACTAAAAACAACTATTACCCCATTCTCAGCTACTTTGTTTTCAATAAGAGAGATGATAAGGTTCAGCACAGCTCCAATGAGAACCGTGTGACACTCAAAATACTGTTCCCATACTGTCAGACTGTCTGTGTTTTGTTTTGCATGATTTTTACATGCTCTAAAGTTTGCTTCACGTCACATACCCAAGAAAAGGACATTTTTAATTTTTAAAAACAAATGGAAAATATGGAATTTTCTGTGCTTTCTTTCTGAAGGCATTCAAACTCAATAACTGACCCAATTTGCAGAGGAAAAAATGTTCTATCAAGTCAATTTCCCTCAGATAGGTCCCATTTTTCAGTTTGCCACAAAATGTGATAAATCATGATTTTGGATAGGAGCTGCAGTTTGTTACAAATACGTTGCACATCTGCAGCTCAGAAAAATTTGGCGCTGCTGCTTATCCTCTCCAGAGAGAATCCATATGGACAACCTTACCAACATCTCAAACATACTTAACTCTTTCTGACAGCGAAGACCAGTGCGTGAGAAGGAAGAACTGAGTAGAAGGGTATGCTTCTCCCATGATGAGCTCATGAGCCCACCTTTGATCTCATTTTGAAATCCTCTTCTCCCCACTGACCTGTGAGTTATCCCAAGGCAATGGAGTAATGCCTCAGCACTGTCCAGCTCTTTATTTTGAGAGTCTTTTGCTTCCCATCTTTCTCCTGTATGATTTAGTAAATACTTTCATGCAGAGAGCATACTTAAAACATAAAAAAAGTCTTGGAAGCTTGGGTTGGAAGGGACATCAAGAAGTCAGCTAATCCATCCTTCAGCCTCAAAGTCAGGACAAGCTCTACTTGTACCTTCCAAGAGAAATATTTGCTTAATGTGTTCTTAAAAAGCCTCTCACAGTGGAGATCCCACCACCTTCTAAGACAATCTGTTCTTGTGGCTCTGTGTCTGCAACAGAAGCTTTTCATGTTGTCTAACCTATATCTTCCTTGTGGTAATTTAAGTTCACTCCTTAAACCATGGACTTTGCTAAACCCCTACCGCGGCTCTGAGAGAGCAGTTTATTTTCTTCCGCCTTTGTAGCACATTTCTCTCCAATGGATTAAGCAGTCCCAGTTTCGGTTTTTCCTGCTAGAATTGGCCGTTCCATACAGCCTTCTCTATCCAGAGGATTTCTGCAGCTGCTGGCTTCGACAATCTATTGGAATTTTTCCTTCAAAAAACAAAAAGCAATGCCAGAATACTATCAGAGCAGCTGAATAATGAATCAAACTCATTGCTTTCAACTGAGAGAAACCAAAAGGAGAGTTAAATCAAGTTAAATGAAGACATTGAAGGTGATGGCAACACTAACTAACAAAACCCTAAAATGACCTGTCTGACTCTTGGAGCTCATTACTGTTCTCTCTTCCTAAAAACTTTTCTGAAATGATGCTTTATGAGCAGTGGAAGACTCTTCAAGTACATCTTTTCTATAAAGGCTGTCCTTGATAAAAGCCTATCAGCACCTTGACGCCATCCCCAGCACTTAATATTTCTGCTCCAATTTACAAGATCATTGGCTTAATGGATTAATACTTGGTGACTGGAGCATATAAGTGCTAGATACAAGAATGCATTCTTATTCGGACCTAAGAGTAGTGAGTGCTAAGGAGCAATAGTAGCATTGGCTGGACCTCCTACAAGGACTGAGAGAGAATGTGTAAGAAAAAAATGGAAACAAACAGAAAATTAACAAGGTATGAGATGAACATCAGATGGCTGCAGAAGCAACTAATGATAGCACTTAGACTATTTATAAAATCTTCAAGGAGGAAGAGGAAAAGTCCCTTATTTTCAACTCTCCTCATATACTAACCATTATTTGCATTCTTCATTCAGAATCAGCTGACTCCTGTGACACATCCAGCTCCTCACTGGCCACTTGTGCTGCTGATCCTTGCTTGAATCCCCCCAACTTATACTTCAGATATGAAATGAGTGACCTATGTTTGCTGTGATGCAAATAAAACCACCTGCAAGTGTTCCCAAGCCAAAGTTGTTCGACGGAGTTATGCATTCAGCAAACAGCTTAAGACTGGAGCTGGGGTGAGGTTTCTGGTGTGCAGGGTGACCCCAGCTACTTACAGAGGCTGCAATCACTGCTCTTGGTCCCTGCAGTTGGCTCCTGCTTTCTACAGTTGTCACACAACTCTGTCCATACAAAATGGTGTTTTACTAATGTATTCCAAAACATGAGTTCACTTTATGGCTTGGACAGGGGCTCATGCAACTATGGCACCATAAGGGCTATGGGATGTATTTTTAGACTTGTGAAAGTATTACATTTAACATACAAAAGCAGGTGAGACCTTGCAGGCCCACTCTTGTGACCTTACCCATTCAAGTAGATCTAACGGGGGACGACTGGCCCCTGTGAAATCAATCAGTTTTGCCACAGATTTCAGTGAAGCTAGAGCTTTAGCCACAGTCTTTAGCTCACTATTTCTACAGGTAATTTCCAGTGCTGGAAATTGTTCAAAACCAAGTATATTGTAGCATGAGAGAAACTCTGTCCTTCCTTGGCTTTCTATTTAAAACTAGAATAATACGCAGTAACTGCTTTAAGGAAGGTATAATCCCTCCCTCCTGGATCTGACAAAACTTTTCCTTGTCTAACTTATATACTCCAAGGGCTCCTCCGTTGTAGCACAATTTATATCCAGAAGCATCAGAAGAGCCCTATAACTAAGTCAGAAACATGGAGATCCCTTTCGTCCTGGTTTTTCTGAAATGTAAATGTTCATTTTAAAATGATACCATCACAGCTTCCAGGACCAGCTGTTCATCCTTTTTTTCTTTGTATTTTACTGCCACTGAATCCTTGTTCTGAATTATCAGAACAATAATTAGATTTGGGAAGGGGGAGGGCAGGCATTCATATCCCCCTGAGAAGAAGAGATAAAAGTTTCATTTCTGAAAGCTGATGTGCCAACGGTGGGTAGTGGGGAATTGGGATTCCTTCTTAAATGCATGGGAGAGTTCAGTAAAGTTTATTAATAAAACAATTTAGATAAACTCCATTTATGCATTATTTGTACAAGTATCTTGGCAACTGCTTATTTAGCATCTTGAACACATCAGGAATTTTAAAGAGGAGGACTGAAATCTTGCCTCAAACTGTAAAAGCTTTGACAGAAGTGGGTCTGGGAAGTAATGAGGGTTTTTTCTTTTGCTGCTTCTGCTTCTTTTCCTCCTTCCTCCAACTAAAAAAATTTTCTAATATCCTTGGCATAACTACTATAATGAAGCATAATTTATTTGATCCTTACACAGCCCCCTTAGGATTACTTCTTGCAGATAGCCAATTATAAACTCTTACATACTTTATAGCCCTCATTATGTGTGACAGAGGCACACTAATAAATAATGCAAAACCCCTTTTATACCCAGTCTACCTTGTGAGAATACAGGGGTCTGGTATGGAGGGAAAAAGCACATTGTAATGCATTCTTATTTCCAAATGGACTGAAAAACTTCCTAGCTTCAGCTTGCTTCCTTGGGACACTTTCTTTTTTTCCCAGACTGGACTCCTGTGGCTTGATTCATTGCTAGATAAAAATCAGGTTCAAACAGAAGTGGACCATGACACACAAACTGTCACTGCCCTGTCACTTCCTCGTGACATCCTGTCAGCTGCAGACAAGAAAGGAGGTCTGGAAGCAGAACAGCCAGGTTGAATACAAATGAATTGATATTCAGTTGTAGGCTTTTCACGGTAATGAAGCAGAAAGGGCCAAGGCCCAAGGAGCACATTTCACCCTGCCTGCTCTGCCTTCCAGGCACCGCTAGTGCCCAGGTCAAGGCTCTGGAGGAAAGCAAAGCAGCTCTGACTGTCCCTCAGCTGGTAGGATTCAACTGAAGGTGAGCAACTCAGGAAAGACATGGGGTTGAATATACACATACAATGTCCTGGTGGACTGCTTTATTTTTGTCTTTAATTGACATGATGCTGCTTTTTGAAGCAAAAAAAGCTGCAACTATAATGACTGAGAGATGTTACCAAGATCACTACAGAGACCTGGGGAGTCACAAAGGCTACAGCCAACTTCTGTCCCCACCAGGGAATTCTGTGCAACCATTACATCACTCGTATTGTCCCTTGAAGCCTTCTTTTCCCTACATGAAGAACAGTGGATAATAGTTCCAAAAGGCACAGGGATTTCTTGCCTCTCTGTGGTGCTTGGAGACCTTGAGGAACAGAGGGTAGGAGGAGGGAAGGTGTTCACACAAGGTTTGAACTATTGCCATCCAGAACGAAAGTAAAACAAACAATTGGATGAATCATGTAATTTTATTAGCGGTCTTAGGCTGGACTCATATCCATTCAACTTTCTTTCCTTCTAACCTTCTATTTAACAGGGAGGGGGAACACTTAAAAAAAATCAAACCAACAAGCAAATAAACAAGCCCAACTTTTCCAAGGGCAAAGCCCACCACAGCCCTTGCTCCAGGAGGAGTGGGCACAGCTACTTTCACAGCCTGTGATATGGTCTGTGGAAGCCTGAAGATACAACTCTTGGCACCAAAACTCAGCACTATTCACTAAATGACGCATCTCTCCAGCTAGCGTCTAGATGGCCACAGCTAATTACACAGTCTGAGACTCCAGCAGACATCTGGGTCTACAGCATCTTCCAATATCCCCATGTGGCTTAACACAGATGTGGAATGAGTGCATAGAAAGAAGGCAGAAGGAAGAGTGGCTGTATAATACAAATACCTTAGATACGGTTAAGTTAAAGCCCTGCCACTGAGTCCTGCTAGATTATGCAATTAAATCAGCAGCCTTTCATAGCTGGCTGTGGGGATGCCAACAAACAAAAGAAACAGAGACATTTGCCTTTGTGTGCAGCTACAAAGAAATTATCTGCCATTTTAACTACAGGGTTTGACTAACGTACACTGAAGCACTCACCTTCAATTAGCCATTTAACCTAGGAGATCAAGCTGTGATCTGAAGAGGCTGAGATACGGGTAAATATTTCTCTTGCAGAAGCCATAGGGACTGGCCAGAGGATGCAATAAGCAGGTATAATGCAACAGGCTGACAAATCCTACGTTTCCAGGAATGAACAAAATCCACAGTACCTCTTCCATTTTGTATACTCCTCCACTTATGATAATCTCAGCAGCTACCTACCTCAGTTGGGAACAACATGTCCTTGGAAAACAATGCAAAAGTGTCAATTAAAGATACGATACTCTACCTCACAGTTTATGAATGCATCTTTTGTTTGCTTTTAAATAAGTGAAATATGCATAAATTAAATATGAGATACTTTTTGCAGTTTGCAGGCAGCAACAACAGCAAAAATTGATAGTGTAAACATTTGCTATTTTTGGTTAAAATGTCCCTGGAAATCAGCTTTTACATAAAAACTAATCAAGACAAGGTTTTGGTGTCTACAGTCTGGGTCTGAATCTGTCCCCTGAACAATGTGTTAGCAGTGTCAGGGTAACTTCAACAAGGTCAGTAACAGGAACCAGAATAAGGCCATCTTCCCACCTGACTGTCACTGAGGGATGGTTTGAAAGGCTTCCTTCTCCCTGTCTGCACCCTTCTGCTCACAACTCTCCCATCATCACTTCTTCCTCAACTGCCCCAGCAGGATATTGCCGCAAGCATTTATGTGACTGCTTGGGAACTGATACAGTAGAAAATATGCATTTTTTTTCTTCCTGAGGACAAAGGGCAACATAGAGTCAGGAATGAGAGGTTAGCAAGTGATAAATACTTAAACCAGCTTAAGCTATCAAAAAATAAAAATAAAAAAATTGTGTTACTGTACCCTGCAGCAGATCACTGTGTTCCAGGTCTCTGAATCTAACAGATTCAGCAGAGCTGCACAAATCGGAGATAGAAAAGGACAATTTGCATCCAGGCCCCACCTCACAAGGGGAAGTTCGTTCCCCTCGTTGTGCTTTGCTCCCTGAAGCACATTGCTTTCATCTGTGCTGAATGCCACGGTGTGTCCAGTTCAATTCCAAAGGTCTCCAAGCAATAAAGGTTTATGGCTTTCCTGGGGCAACTGTTCCACAGCCAAATGGATGACTCTGGTCTAACTTCAGAGGAGCATTTAAATGGAGGCTTATATCTATGTCTCACCAGGAAAACACATCTGCACTTAAGAGCTCTCCTAGAACAATTTTTTATATATATATACATATATACACACATACATGAAGACAACATCACTTCCCAACACTACATGACAGTCTTCTGTCCCATCACGTTAACCTTTCATTCCCATAGAGGCGACAAAGACTCAGCTTGCCCCCATCCTCACGTTCACCAAACGCCACACTGTGAGGACTAGCAGCACAAAACAACACTGACGGCATCCCCAGGCACAGCAGCCTCCGCTGGAGCACAACAGCTCGCCACTGCCTTCGGGAAATGTTCAGTGCCACTTGCCATGGCCATGTGGAGAGCTGAGCAATGGGGCTCCTCTTTCCCTTGGGTTGATTTCCAGGTGCTCCAGCTCACCACGCGCAGTCTGTGATCAGCTGCACTAACAGGCAGAGGTGGCAATACAAGGGGCATCCAACAGGACCGCTCCTCTCCAAAGCAGCCTGCTCTTATGCTGGTTAATGGCCACAAAATATGACTTTGGGGTGAATTTCATGTCACAGCTGAGCAGATCTAATATTGTGCCATCTCTGAAAGGGATAGTTGGACACTCTATACACTCCCAGCTACGTCTTCTTGCCCCCTTCTTGCCCCTTCCTTCGTGCAATTTCAGGCTAACATGAACCAGCTCAGGGAGCTACGCTGGCAAAAAAAAAAAAAAAATCACTGCTTTGGCATACTGATGGGTAACACAAGTGCCATGCCAAGGGCAAAGGGCCACCTCCTCCCAAGTAGCCAGTAAATCAGCTTGGCCAAACTATCAAACCCTAGTCCAGGTCAGTTTGTTTTGAGCCCTCCATGAAAGGACCCAAACAGGCCAGTATTCCAGTCTAGATACATCAAGGGAACAAGGGGCATCCAAACGGTGGTCTGGCACCTGACCAAGTCCTGGAGAGGTGGGCAGAGCCAAGGGGACCTGCACTGCTGCCCGTGGTCGCGAGCGGCTGTGGAGCAACGTGGTAAGTGGGGCTAAGGAAAAAGCCTTGGAGACAACTGCACAGAAATGAGACAAAGAGGGAACTGAGCACTGCAAAGGTGACGTTGAGGGATGTTCAGAGACATATGAAATAGGAGCAGGATGAAAGCTGAAAGCTGAAGGAGCACAAACTTTCGAGAAGATGGGAATAACTTCTATATTAAAGGCAGTTAAAAGGCCAAGGAGGAAAAGATTGTGATAGGAGCCATAAACTTAGATTACTTGCATCAATAAGGGAGAATAAACTGTTGTGTAATACGAAGGAGCCCTGCAGTCAAAAGGCAATTGGTGTTGGAAAGAGGTTTCTTAAGAGATAATCCCTTCTCAGTTCTCTGATATACAGCCTCGCTACTGTACTTCTCGCGTTCGTTCGTTACAATGATCTGCCTAACTGCCTAATAAGCATCATTCCGTCTGTCATCAGAAAAGGAGTTCATGACTGCAATAAAAAGCTTGGATGCAATTCAGCAATCCAAAATGCCATGGCTCTAATTTATTCATTCATTTAGTTTTCAGTGGTGCAATGACACTGGCCACAATAGTATTACATGAGGCTGGTTCAAGTATCCAGGAGAGCTCAGGGGGCGGAAAATTCAATTCCCATTGCCATGGTGAGCGATGTATACCACTGAAGAGAGCTTAACTCCCAGGGTAAGAAGGGTGGTCTCCCTGCAATATTCCTTTTGAGCACAGGCACTGTACTCACAAAGAGCATTATCAAAACTCAGAACTCATTACTCCGACTGGGGGTGAGGATCCCTCCAAATCTCATTTGGGTGCAAGCTCCTCCCAGCGAACGGCAGTACTGAAAATATGCTGCTAACAATCATCAAATAGATTGCATCTGTATCACGCATTAAAAAAGTCTTCTGCAAAGCTGTGCAAGGGCAATGTTTTCTAATTCCTTATAAACTGTCACAAGACAAGCCTTCTGTGGACTTCCCTGTCATTACCCTGCCGCTCAGCTGACACTAATTCAGCTGATTTTGGGTATTTCCCAAAGGCAGAATGGTGATGGGAACATAAACAACTTACTTTATTGACTCTTCACACCATAAAAAGGAGTTGGGTGGACAGTTTGCAATGTAAAGTCCCTGCGGTAGGTACAGCTTGTCTTTCCTCTGCAGAGCCATGGTAAAGGGTGTTTTTGACACCCACCTTCTGGTGCTTGCCATGATGTGATGCCTCGAAGCAGGGGTGCACAAAGCACCACACGCCGGCACTTACTGCATGCCCAGAGGCTGTGGTGCGGTGAATTAGCGGGGAGCTGCTTCGTACCCAGCTTTACATAGCTCCTGACAGGCCTATGAGCACAAGTCAAAACAATGTTATTCATATAATTGTAAAAATAACAGTGGCTTGCAAATGTTTACATGTTCAATTATATATAAGCCTTCCCCAGTGAGTACATCTGTCTCGTTTTGCTTTTCTCTGTCAGTCAAAATGCCTCTTGGATGCAGAAGGTGAATGCTGCAAATGAATGATGAAGATGAATGTCGGTAAAATTCTCCTGTCAGCAGGGTCCACGAAAAGCGGGGACAGAGAAACTGGGATTTGTATTCTCTTCTGAAGTGTTCTCCAGGCTGGAATTGCTTTGGTTTGCAGCCTGCCCTTTTCAAGAAACCCTTTTGCTTTGGTGAATGCTATGCAATGATTTTTTTTCCTCCAGCATTTGAAAACAGGGACACCCCTTGGTCTGTTATTACTACCTACAGCAAATCCCCCAGGCAGACCTCTTTCCTCAGACAGGTTGTGCTTTTACAGACAGAGCCATAATACTGATGTTTTTTGATGGGAGCAGAAAGAGAGAAAGGTGGCATGATATTTTACTAAAATACCAGTTTGAATCGGAAGGTAGGAGTGAGCTGCCTGCAGGAACAATCTGCCTCATACCAACAGGACAGACAACAAGAGAAGGTCAGGGTAAGTCAAACTGTTTTGCATTTGTGGTAGGTAAAGTGCTCGCCATGGGGCTTCCGCAGCTCAGTTGAGCTATGGGGCAATTAAAGCCCTGCATATTTAATGGTCAATGCGATTCCCGCGTTTCATGGATATTTCCAGTGAGTCCATGCTGCAGCCTCCAGGATCATTAGAGAGGGGCTGACTACACGCAGATCCTGTGGAAGACAAGAGCAATTTCTGCGTTCCCTTGTACCTGCTCAGTTTTCACTCATCCTCCCCAGCTATTAAAGGGGAGATGGGAAACTGGATGATCTATTTAATGGCATTTTCCAGATGAAATTTCAAGGTGGAGGTATCCAGAAACAGGCTGACTCAGTCCTTGCATGGGGGGGTGGTATCAGGCGCTGGTGGCTGCTACTTGCCAGCAAGAAATGAAACACTTCAGACATTTGCTTAGCAGAGAGTCATGAAAAACTCCAATTTTGCACACAGTACAAGAAAAAGAAAATCATCACAAGGTTTCTTGCCTTAACCTGTCATTTTTATTTTAATAAGACTAGTTTTTCTTGAGTTTCAGTACAGGAAAATCTTAGCCAACACGTTTTAGGTCAGCCCGTGTGACTGATTTAACACAGATGGGAGAAGCTAAGGATGAAGAGTAGAAAAAATAACACATTTATATACAGTAAATCCTATTTCAGCTCCTGGGAAGAATATTGCTTTCTCCAGGGAGCAAATGAAATGCTTATGTCAGGGGAAAAAAGATCCAAAGAGTTTATTTGTGAGTCTCCTTCCTCGCCTCAACAGCAAAAAAAGAGTTAATGCTGCTGCTTGACATCAACTTTATAGTCAAGGAGATTATCGTGATCCTCTTATGGATGTGGAGCACAGCAGCACCTTTCCTAAAAGGCAGCAGTCTGCAGGCAGTGCCAGGGATGGGACAGGCTTGGTGAGCAGCCCTGCTCTCTGCCTTGTGAAACTGTGGGTAGCCATTTGACGGACAGAGCTAAATTAGGTCACATCCCTGCATCAAAGCCCGGCAAGAAAGAACAGTGCAGATGAGGAGCAATAGTTGTGTGACCAATTTTAGGGGATGTTGCGGTGTGTGCGGGGGTTGGGTTAGATTTTTGCCTGAACCCTTGGGAGAAATGCATTATTTATTGGCATTATTTTGCCAATTATTTTAATGCAATATTTATTACTGCATTAAACAATAAGCCTAAGATCTTTGTAAGGGAAGAGGAAGACATTTGTTTGGTCTCAAGCAGAACACCCAAGCACAGCCAGGTCCTGCCTGTCCTCCCCCAGAAGTTCGTTAGTGAATTAATTGCTCCCAACAGCTCTGTCTCTCTTTCTTCCCTGCCCTCCCCCTTTCCCCTCTTGAACTTCCAGCAGAGAATTGAGTCTTTGTTATCGCTCAGGATGTTGGTGAACTATAACCCCCTCCAGCAGCCTCATGTGCCCCCATGGACCACGCTCCAGTCTGGCAGTGGGTAAAACCAGCCCCCCTCCATCCCACCAGCAGGATCAGGACCCAGGGCTGGGCTGTGCCTGTGTCTGGGTATGTTTCAGGGCTCTTCAGCACAGAAACCGGGGATTTGCAGCCATTGAGATGGTATCATCAGAGGATTTGAAGCATTACTAGGGGGGAGAATGGGTTTAATGGTTGTTCCTTCATTTCTAGGCTCTCTCTCCATCATACGCAGCCCAGTCTAGGTGATACATTGGCAACGAAAATGTAGGAAGAAGCAGAAGAAGCCTTGGTTCTGTGGCACTGAAGTGTCTCATTATTGGAGTTTATTTTTTCCCTCTGATCTTCTTAAGGACTTTAAAAAATTGCACCGGATCCTAATTTCCTTTTCTAGATGTGAAAAATGTTGCGAGGGGTACCTGCTATGCAACCCAATTACACTACTAATGCATCTGTGAATTCTAATTTGCAGGCACATTTTCAGACGCAAGTCAGAAGGATCAAAATGCAGTTTATTAAGGCTGGAAGGGGAACATACTGTGGGGCCAGTTTTTACGCTGCGGTAGCTTCAAGGGTTCAGTAGCAATAAGCTGGACTACAAGGATGGGGAAGCTTTTGTCAAATTTCAATGTGCTTTGGATCATGCCTGCATTAAGAAAGAGATCACAATGGTTCTCATCAATGGTTGTGGAAACCAGATGTCACTGTTTGGTTATTGAGGTTTTATTTCCAGGAAGCATGTAAATCCTCTATCTTATCAACGCATCTCCTTTTTATAATATGAGTGACAGATGGAATAAGTGGAAATTGCATAATAAAATGAGCCGAAGCTGGTATCAGTTTGAATTTGTTCAGACACTGATGATTATCTCGTGCTTTGAATAACAGACATCTGCAGGCCTCTCATTGAAGCCAGAGTCTTTGAGCTACCATGTCACAGCTGCAAGTTTTCCTAAGTTTTCCAAATAAAATAATTCATTTAACCACCAAAACCTCAGCATTGTGGTATCTCAATAAAATTAAACAGCCTCGACTTTTCAGGACTCACTGGCTCCTTTGCATTAACATCAAAGTCCCACAAAGGCAAAACCCACTGTGGGATTTATAGCATGTAAACAGTCAAATTAATCCAGAGCTCGGTGAGAGATTAACACAAAAGAGCAGAAAGGTGCAAAGTGCAGTTTAATTAGATCATCATATTCCACAATGACCAGCACACGGATTATGAAGATTCGGCTTTATTAAAATCCTGGACTATGCTTATTTTGGTAGAGAGCTGATATTCCCATGTAATATCAAGCTCACTGAGTAATAATAATTATTATTACATGCCCCAGATCCAGTGTGATCACCTTATGCAGGGACAGACCCATGGTTTAGATTTCCAGCACTCAAAAGCACTGAGCAGAAATAATTTAGCTAAAGTAAGAGCTAGTGTTTCGAGACAGTGGAGAGAGAAACACGCCTGAACAACCCCAGAGCGTGATCCAGTCCTAAGTCAGATCTGCTTACACTGGATCTGGGCGCTAGCTATCATTATCCATGAAGCCCAGCTGAGGCTGTGATCTGTGGCTGATAGGCAATGAGCTTAATCTTTCTTTCCCCATCTCCTGAGGGTTACAGGCTGCTGGGGCTGATTAGTCAGGCCAGCCCGCGAGCTAGGTGGGCTTGCTGGGCAATTTTAAGAAGAAAGCTGTTCTTCAGAATAGCCTTCACCAAATGTATCAGTCACAAAAACCAGACACAGCTTGAGAAGGAGTGATGGGAACAAAAGCCAAAGGGATGGCCAAAATAGGAATGCTTGTAAACTAGGAAATGCAACTTCTGTGATCTAAACAGCAGTGAGATGTGAAGTGACTGGCATGAGCTAGCAAGGACATGGAGTGATGAGGAGGAGAGTTCGTATGGGAACTTGAAGTGGGTACGTGGGAAGAAGCGACGAGCACAAACAAAGTGTCTATTCAGGAGATTAATGAAGAGTGAAGAAAGTAAAAAGCAAAGGATGTTTTTTTGCTTAGAGGGATAAGTAAAATGCAGTCGTCCCATAGGACTACTCACAGGTTTATCTGTGCTGCTTAATAAACCCCACGCCAAGATGCACGGGCACTGTGGGGTGAGTGTCTGCACCGTCCACCATTCTGAAGCTTTAAACCTTTCCACCTGGGCCATGTTGCTCCCCTTAGCACCAACTCTGCATGGTCCTGGTGGGACCCGTTGATCCAGAAGCCTGCCCAACAACTTCTCACAACTCTGCTGGTTTAGGAGTACTTTTAACTGATCATAGAGGCCATTTATGCGTAACTCGTTGCTCCTTAACTCCATCAAAATGGAGGAAAATATTTCTAACGCATGTAAAACTCAGGCCCTGAGCTTCTTCAAAGACCCCGACAGCTTAGTTACTATGAATCACTCTGTTATGAGTCATTATGAAATCTGCAAGGCTGCTTTTTGTTTATCTAAGAACAATCAAAACCTTTGTCACAGGACTCCCTTTGTGACAGATCAGTTGGTGTATTGAACAGTTGCATATTGTGACACGAAATAATTTTTTTGAGAGCGCTTTTTTTCTTGTAATAGAGTATTAACTGCATTTGTACAATACAGAAGTACATTATTTTCTGCATGGTTTTGTTTTCAGCCACATTACCAGGCAGAAAAAATACTTGTCATTCACAGATGTCAGTTCTGAAAAATAATTCTAAGGCACAATAAATCATACAAGAAAAATGCTCTAAGAAAGCCCCTTACTGCTTCATTCATGCCCTGGAGCTTGCTGATCATTACATATAAAACACATGCTTATTCTAATAAAACACATTAAGATTTTATGGCACAGTGTCTTGAAATCACTCAGAAACAACCCAGAAATGTCATTAGTGGGTGACTGTGCCATGTGAATTATAGCTTTTGCTCAGTATATTATTTCATACTCTGAGAAATTTGATCTACTCAAATCATAATTATTTTCATTTTCATCTGAACATTAACCCTGCTCCATCTATGGGTGAGTGACTAACCTGGCTCCAAGTTCATTCCCCTCGGAAAGCAGAGAACATGCCAGCACATTAGGAAAACAAAGAGCCAGTCTCTGTTTCATGTTAAGCTGAAAACATCTGGTAAAATAGTTCTTGTTATATTTGGTACACCCTGAACGGCTACTTCGAGATAGCAGGACAAGCACCAATATTTCAGAAAAAAAATGGTAATAATGTGTTATTTTCTCACTTGGCAAAGAAGATGCTAAATAAATCATGCGAATTATTCAGTGCTGAGGGACACGTTATAATTTCTATTTCTGCTCTCTGCTCAGTCTGACATGACTTTAGTACATGCAGAGGTGAGAGAAAAAGGCCTTTCTTAATCTCTGAAGTATGGCTTCCTCAATACTGATTGCAAATTGGTTTTTTCTAGGTGAACAGTCAGAATCTGGGGCAGCTGGAGCGACTGCAAGCAATGACAACACAAGGTTAAACAAACATCTCCATCATCCTAAAGCTTTCTCTACAACTGGGCAGGTCTTCCCCATTTTCCTCTTTTTCCTTCCTGCATCTTTCCAAACGGTGTGCTGAGCCGAACACTTGTGTTGGCAAATCTCTCTGCATCCTCATGTCACCCCAGAAGTCTCAGCAGGGTGGATGCTCACAGTTGCTGTGCTTACGTGCAGCCAAATCCCACTGGAGAGAGCACGTGGAGCAGATCTGCGTGCGGTGCGAGCAGCCTTCCCTGGATATTTATTTTTATCTATCTGTCAGATATCTTCTGACAGAAGTTATGATACCTGAAAGTACTCTATCAGAATAGCAATAAACATTCACTAATGCAACAGAATGCCCAACTTTCATGAAGCCTTTCTTCACAGGCACCTGAAACAGAGGATTACAGTCCCCTTGACGTAGCATAAATCCTGGGTGACATGTTGGATGCCATGAATTAAATCCACACTCCAAGAGCTGCCGCCAGACAGCAGCTGGCTCCTGAAGGCACGGGGAGAGGAGCACAGGAGGAACGCCCCTTCCCTGCCTCGCAGTGCTCGTTCAGCACGAGCGCGACAAAGCTACCAAGCTAATCAGCATCGTAAAAACATGATTTCAACGCCCCTAATGTGGGATGGTAATCTTTGCTATGCTGCCCTGTTAATTTGTCTCAGCTGTCTTCTTCGGTCTTCCACACTGTGAGACGTACTAGATCAGTGCTTAGCATCTCGGGTAAACCAAACCTCCCGGGACGCCTGCCTTTCGTCCTGGGACACGTGTCCGTCACCAGCTGAACCAGCCCAGCGACTCCATTCACATCTGTCTGCAGGTGCACACTTTGACCACGGGACTGCGAGGGCCTTTCAGCTTCTCCCTCCTCTGTGTGTGTGAAACCTGCTGTGTCCTGACTGTATGCTGGGATGAGGACGGGTATGCGCATCCCCTGGCTTAACCCAGGGACACAAGCGGGAAGGGTAACTGTGGGACCAGGACCCCACAGTGCATTGGAAACACGACTGCTCTGCTCATCAGAGAGGCTAATCCCAAAGAACTGGGGGGCACTGGGGGAGGGGAAGGGGAGATTTTTATTGTTTCACTGGCCTTTATTGTTTTTTCAAATATACCCAACCACATTCACAAATACATACAGGCTTGCGTTTGGGGAAGGGGAAGGACTCAGTCCCCTTCTCAAAGGTAAGCATTTTGTGTTCCATGCAGTACTCATTTGAAATGGATGTTGTTTTGAACTGCAAAGTTAGACCAGATGCAAACTTGGACCAGGGATTGCAACTTCAGCTGAGAAACACATGCTTTTCAGGTGTTCTCACTACTCCTGATTTGGCTAGCTGGATACTGCTTCTTTGGCAATGACTGCAAAGCAGAGATTTGTAATAGATAAATGGGAATAATTTCATATAACACAAATAGAAATTGGTCAAGTATAAATAGATCAAATATGAACAGATGTAACAATTACAGTAGACTGCATTTTGAGAAAGACTGCTTGTCTTTCTAAGAGGTTGGTTACAGTATCAGCCAGATTAATATTACTTCCTTGAAGTCTGATTGTCAAATAATTGAATAATGGCTCAAAATATAGCTAAATGTTATACTCATATTGTTTCTCTGTAAATGATGAGCTTAAAATTTTGAGACATCACACAAGTACCGTATACCATATACTTCTGGTGTGAAACCAGAAAGCTTGTTTAGTCCATGTGGACATTTGTAAAGCATTAATTTTCATATTTCAAAGGTATATAGCCTTCCTATATGATATATAGCCTACATGATGTTACAAAGTCATATAAAAAAAACAAGTCTCTTGTAAACTAGAAAGAAAGGAAAGATTCTAAGGAAAAATGTAAATGGAGGAAATGGCACAAAGACATGGAAGGAAATAAGTAATCTAAACAGCTGTAGTATCACAAATGCAAAAAATAATTTCAGACATAAGAGAAACATGGGCCCCAGTGATAGCTATACATCTGTGTAGATACAAAGATGCAGAGATACAAAATTCATTTTATAATGTCTTTTCCACTTGGAAAGATGCAGTCAACTTATGTCATATTTCTTTCTTCAAAATAATGAAAATAAAACCACCAAAAGATATCTCTAAGGAAAAGTAGTACTTAAATATTATCATCTTAGGTGAAAAGTACATAAGGAAAAACGTTGAAGAAGTGATGGGGGAGGACAGAAAAGATGCTAGAAGAACAGACTGAATTTAGTTCAACAATAACAGAAGATTCATATTGATCTGGAAATAAGAAATCTGTCATCTGAACCTTCTGTGGTGATGGTATGCCTGCTGCTACAATAACCTTGGAGCAACCAAGACGTGGAACTCAATTATAGATGGTGGAATAAAATACATTGAATGAAATGGTTTTATACTGGAATCTGTCATTTGTCAAAGAAGAAACTTTTCTTCCCCTTTCATTCTAAAATATTTCTTAGACTGAAGATGGAACCATGGTAAATTTACAGGACATGTGAACTCCAGGATCTCGTAACAAAAGTTTAAATTTTCTTTCCCAGGGATGACTGTCCCATCAGTCAGACTAGGGACTCTTACCAGACTGATTCCTCTCTTTTTAGCATCTTTTGATCTTTCTGATCTACAATGTAAAAGTCTCACACCACCACCCAATGCTCACAGCTCACCCACCTTTCATTTAACCCATGGTCTTTTTGTTTTTGCAAAATCTTGACAAAATCTTATCATTCAAAGTATGAGAAATATTTTGCATTCTCAGAAATGTAAATGAGGAAACCATGTTGCAAAACAGGAAGCTTTTTTTCCCTAAACTCTTCCACACAGCAACATGTAAGAATAAGTCCCAACAGACTGAAGTAAATTTAAACACATTTTACATTTTTTATCAGACATTTCCTTCTGGGCTTTCTAAAGAAGATACTGCTTAACGTGCCTAGTTTTTCCTTCCAGGCTGACGCAGGGGCTAATGTGCTAAAATTCTTGTGGATTCCTTGCTATTAGGTAGAAAAGGCTCATTTTTCTCTTTATTGAATTAGCTACAGAGAAGACAGAAGTTCTTTTACACTTAACAATCTATAGTCAAATGCAGTAAGATAGCTGCAGTTTTATAGAGCATCCTTCACTAAATGAAATCCTAACAAATGAAAGTTCAGCACTTAGAAATACGCATCTGTTCAAACTGTCATGTAAAATCTTTTGCCTTTAACTTCTGTTATATCAAATTTTCCACTTATATCTAGAGCTACAAAGTCAGATTGATTGCCAATGTTAGAAATGGACGAGTCCTTTAAAAGCTTTCTCCTTTAAAATCATTTTATGCAGTCTTCAAAGCAATAACATCAGAGACATTAACAGCCCCAGAGGCATTATTTTAAAGACCACATAGAAAAAAGGAAATATTTTAATATTAAAAAGTCTTTTATATAACCCTCCCCAGTCAGCGAGCAGGGGGAGAACCTCTGCTAAACCTTTTCAAAGTATGTGATCCAGCTTTTGCTGCAGATCCTGGAGTGTCTCAGGCTCGGTGTCAAACTGCATTAGCTCCCCTTCCATTGCTCTGTCCACGAGGAGGGAAGCTGCGGGTGTTATTGCTGATGGCATATGGAGTGTGACAGCATCAGTATAGGAAGGTGTATCTTGGAAAGTGCAGCAGTCAATATGCAAAAAATAAATCGATTACATTTCTTTGTAGATTTAATAGCTGTTGCCTGCCAGACTGAAGCGGTTCAGACTTGGTTACACATTCCTGATAGCACTAGGATGGTGTACTAGTACTTGCTTTCAACAGGTATTACCTATCTTCTGTCAAATCTTTCTTAACCTGTCTGTGAAGCCATTCACACAGCTTCAATTCCAGTAGCCACGAGCCTTCATGAGGAAGCACACTACCTTGTTGCAGGCTAACTTCCAACAAGAAATATTTCTCCATGACCGAACAGTTATGTAGTACCCAACTGAGAATAATGAGAGAGTCCCAAAACGCTCCGTAGACCTCTCTCACATCTGTTGGGTGAGGTTTGCATCTTTTTGAAGTTTGTGCATCACAAATGTTCAAGGGCCTCAGATCCTGAATCTGAACTAAGCTTTAACTCAGCCACATTTCCTTGATGACAGGGTGGGAGCTGTGATGTGTTGGGATTTGCTTCAACATTCAAATATTTCCAGGAATAAGATAGTGAACTGGTAAGAATCAAAGCAAACAGTAATTTCCACCATTGCAATTGGCCTAAGAAAATGAAAAGGAAGGTTACGCTGATTTCCCAACCAAATCCACCTGATTCTTACTTTTTAGTACACATACATTTCTCAGATACCCTCAGCAAGCTTTCTGGCTAATACCAATAGATGTTATTATGTACAAGCAAGAATGCATTATGAGACACAAGGATATTGCCCTTAACACTTTTTCCTCAAAAAGCCAAAGCGGAGCTCATCATGTTGTTAAGAAGACATCTCTCTGAAGTAGTAGATCTCAAATCATGCTCACTGGTCTCAGTCTGTGTCCTTACCTGACACAGATATCGATCTGCAGTAAATATGAGGACAGAGCTATGCAGAGGCCTCTTCAGCATCCAGATTGAAGGGCCTCCTCACATGCCAAGCGATTATATGGAAACTAGCTCACTGTTGGTTTGTAGCCACCTAATCTCATACTAGGTCTCACCAAGCCAGAGCAATTGAACAGGATGGCACCAGTCTGCTTTACTGCAATGCTCCAGTACTTCCTTCCCGCTTTTCCTGACTGAAGCCACCCATGCACAGATTTATTTCTCCTGTCCTTATTTATTGTTGGTTCACCTTGCTTGAAAAATGGCTGCTTCCCTTCTTTGAAAGGTGCCTAGTGTTTTCTAATATCATCTAATAGAAGTTCTTATCAACTGCTGTAATGTATTTGGCATCTCCGTAAAGCAGCACACTTTGCTGGACCACAAGAGGAAACTACAAGCCTGTAAATATCCCTGTCTTCTTGTCACTCTGCTCTCCAAAGATGCATCTGAGAAGCAGGGCAAAGGCAAGAAGCCTGCCAAGGTCTGACCTGTGCTGGATCGTGGGGCAAGGAGCAGCAGAACCCACTGTGCTACCAGGGGTCTTCTTGTCAGAGCTGTTGTACAAGCAATCCCCAATTTCAAGTGCACGCTCAAGAGACAAATGCGAACGCTTAGTTGTGTTCCTTAAGCAAGCCATGTGTTACGCAGGTTTGCTTTGAGCTGGAAGAGAAAAATAGGGTGCTAGACATCTGGGACTTCCCTACTGATGTAGCAATGCATCGCCTGGATCTTTCCCTGATTCTTTTTATTGTAATTCTGCTGCGAGATAAAAGTTCCAGTATATTTCTGACAATCCAGCTGCATCAAAAGAGCTCCCCGATCTACCATCTGACCGTCAAACGGTAGGTACTTCAAAACTAAGCTTCTTTCCTTTCCCATCCCCTTTCCAAGGCTTTATTCATGTCAGAGAATGTCACAAAACACCTGCAAATCAGACATGGCAAATAAACTTGTAGAAATGCTCAGATAAAAGTTCTTCTCCAGCAGGTTAACAGGTTACTGCTGAAGAAAGAAGGAAAGCATCTCCTCCCCCCCACCCCACCCAGTGTTTAAGAGATGTATAGTACATGTGCTGGGAGCAGATGTCACAAAAATGGTAGGAGCTGTGGCCAGGGTGAGTAAAATGCTTTGTCATGGATGTTCCCAAAAGAGAGGGAAAAATATGGTTCACAATTATCCAACAGGCAACCTGAAGACCTTCCCAGACTCATAAACTTTGTTTCGGATGCAAACAGTACTTTAAAAAATCATACTCTAAAAAGAAGGACTTGAAATATAATAAGCTTCTATGAACAGCTTTAAACTTAGGATCTACATTTATGACACTTTAAATACAACAGATGGATCCACATAATTAGCATCTTATCTGCATACATTTGTAGATAAGAAAAGAATACTCTTAATGAGCAAGCGGGGAGCCTGTACTTTCCTAATACTCTGAAGTCTTTGGGCCACAGCTCTATCTTTGCACCAAATATAAAATTTCTACTGGCATCACAAGGAGCAGCGCAGGTAGAGGATGCCTTAATCCTTTAAAAGTGAAGAAGGCTTTTAGATGTCCTGCCTCTCTCACCTCCCCACCCCCTCACTTTCTATAATTCAAAATGTGAAAGGAAGAGCAAGAACAACTTTAAGAAGAACTAACCTTACTTCAAACACTGTTAGACCATCTAGACTTAACTTTTTAAAACCTCCACTAATTACGTGGAGCCTGACAGAGCTCCTGCTATGAACCTGACATAGTCAGGTTTCTATTGTAGCCAGTATTTTGCAGAAAAGACAAACCATTTTTGCTTGTATGTCATGATGGATGCTCCAGGCACAAGAAATACCAATGACAGATCATCTTATTTCTTCTTTCAGAGATCAAAATTAATCTTATCAAAAAAGGAAGAGAAGCCAAGAGATTATATGGGCTTATAAAAAATGTATAAAGGAGAACTTATCCTTGATTTTTGAACATTCAACTTTTTGTGCTTTAAACTGACCAGAGTTTGGGCATTCATACACTGACTAAAATGAGCCTACAGTTCATTGACTTTCATTTACGCTGCCTTGAACTATTTAAGCAACTGAACCAAAAGTCATACATCAATAAACAACAAGCCAGTGGAGAGGTAAGAAGATAGTTATAATGTTGTCTTACCCTTACTCAGATAGGAAGAATATCCACCTGAATGTTGTTTTAGGTCACTATTGCTGAATTACCTCCCCATAAGCGCTGTGAAAGAGGTAAGTATTGAGGAGACACTGGAGGAGACGAGAGGTGTGGACTGGTGAGCAACTTCCATGGGTGAAAGATGTGAAGGAAACACTCTCAATAGTTGGGAAAAGACGTGGGAAGGAACAAGTGGAAGCAATTAAAAAATGAGACCTATTACTCTTGTAAATCCTTTTAAGTTTGGGGTTTTTTTTCTGTATTGGCCCTGTATACAGCAAAAAAAAGTCTGAACACTTTTCGTATTTTAACTTGGAAACTGGACCAGTCTTTTTAACTGACATTTTAGTAAAAATGAATTTATACTTGAAATTGTGAATTTGATAGTTTCTGACAAACTTTAGAAGGAAAGTCAGACGTAAAGTTCAGATTTGAATAATGCAAGTACCGAGCAGCAGGGACAAGCAGTTACAGACATAATGTGTTGAAGACGATTAAAGTCAGAAAGATGTGTCTGCAGCTTCAGCACGGCAATTCTTCTGCCATTTTTTTAATTTGAAGAAAATTAAAGTAGGCACCATATGCCAGCAAGAGGAACCGCAATAGATCTATGGCTAAAACACATTAATATTTTTTTCCTTCTTACTTTCTCTTTCTTTCTTTTCTTTCTTTCCTTTCTTTCTTCCTTTCTTCCTTCCTTCCTTTCTTTCTTCCTTCTTTTCTTTCTTTCTTTCTTCCTTCCTTCCTTCTTTTTCTTTCTTTTCTTTCCTTTTTCTCTCTTTTCTTTCCTTTTTCTCTTGCCTCCCTCCCTCCTCCTCTCTTGTTCTCTCTCTGTCTCTCTGTCTCCCCGTCTTCCCCACCCCATCTTTTTCAAAAATCCCTTTTGCAAAGAAACTGTACAAAAGGAGCAATGAACAAAAGAAACTACCATGCCAAAACTATATCAATAACAAGTTCAATAGTTTTTGTTATTGATTCAGCAGAATTTGAATCTACTAAAAATCTGTGAGTTTCAATGTATTCAAATTGTATAAGATTAAAAAATCTGACATTTTGGATTGTTTTATCTCAGTATTTTTCATCCCTGATTTTGTTTCAATACACAAATAATAATGATTATCTTTTGCATACTAAATGATTTAATTTTACAGGAGGACTAAACATATTGACAAGGATACACCCTTCCTAAGGAACAGAAGAAACTACAGCTAATCCACCACAAGAAACCACTACTGAGCTTAACAGAGGCATTAGCTAACACATGATAGCACAGAGAGCGCTGCTTCTCCTGAAATAAAATTAAGACACCTATTTTTGAATGGGAACTTTTTGACAAAGCCATGTATGTGGAGTGCAGACTTATTTCAGGCCTGTGCCGTGCTGGACTTCTCCCTTGGTGCAGGACAGACTCAGCTGGGTGACGGTAACGGAGGAGCCCGCAGGCAGCTCCCAACCAGTACCATCAATTACACCACCTGTGTGGCCTTGCCTTTATCTAACAGTGCAGCAAGTTCTCATGCGGACATCGTCTCTGTTCAGCAGTAGAAATGATGAATGGAGTTTTTTTCTTGTAAGAAAAACTTATAAGAGCTCGAATGACCAAAATGGGGTAACCACTGCAGAGACAGGGTCTGCGTGGAGTGCTGCGCCCCGACTGGAGCTCCATGCCGCACCGCACAACTTGGTATCCCCAGCATCTCACAGCAGACAAGATTATTTATACTATTGCCTTCCTCTTTATAGTGTTGGATCCAACAAATGGCACCTGAAGTAATAGTTTGCAGAGCCTGAGTGCCTTTCTTACCAGGGTCGTAATTGAACCAGCACCTCCTGGTACAACACAGGTGCCTATGTCTATGCCACTGAACCAAGGCCGTTCTCCCAAGAAGGCCACCTGTTTTTAAAAAAGTGGTTTTGAATGAAGCTATAGTGGGTCAGTGCCAAAGACTGGAAAGAACAAAGCCGTTCTGTGGTCTTCTATACACACGGATGCTGTTAATGTTACAAACCACATTTCAAAGTGACTTGCAGCTAGTGAAAAGATCACATTCACCATTTCACCCTCTGCTCTAAATTTCTATCAGCTGTTCTTATCTTTTCACAAATGAAAAAACACATGGTGAAAACTGATGTAAAGAAAATAAAGACAAAATGTCCCTTTTCAGAAAAAATAGCAGAGATCAAGCTGCTGGAAAAAAACATCTCCTGCTGGGTTTCATGTTGCCATTTCTCCCTAGAGGAAAAGTTAAACTTTTTCCACCAGGACTCGGTGAGACACAAATAACAGTTAGAGGAAAGCGGAGAGTCACTGCATTATTTCATTTGGCAGTAACAGTTGTGTTACCCTCCCCAGTGACAGTAAGACACCTGGAGGGAGGTTTGCAGCAGAACGACCTGGGCTGAGCTGCACGTGCATAGGTTTTTAGGGTTCCAGAGGGGGTGGATTTGGTGGTAATTCCTCAGGATTGGGTTACAGCCTCTGCAGCTTCACTCACCTCAGAGGATCTCAAATCAACAAATGTCCATGGCATAAGTGGAGAGCTGACCCTCCTGGCCCATTTCACTGGCAGGCTTGCCAGGGTAGGTAAATAAACATTACAAAACCTTATAAGGTGGCTCATTCTGCTGGTGGATGTTCAAGTAGGACTCCAGAGCAGACACCTCAAGCCCACGGCATGTGTTGCTGCCCCACAGCTGCCACTTCTAAGCCTTGGACCTCGTTTTTTCCCCCAGATATCCCCATTCTCTTAGGCATGGACAGGATACAACACAGAAGGTAAAATAACATCCTGTGAACTTCCCAGCTGATAGCTGCCTGCTTAAACTAGGTCTCCTTGTGACTCTGCATAGCTCTCAGCTTCGTGGTCTACTGCCATGCGAAAGTGAGCTGATTATTTGGGGCAGTTTCAGGAGAGTCCGGCCCCACCAATGCCGAATGCCGCTGAGGATATTCTGATCCTCACAAGGGCTACTGACGCCTTCAGACACTGCTGAGTCCATTAAAGAAGTGACATAATCAACCAGGCTCAAAATCATCTATAGTTAGAGTTCATCTAAAACCTTCCCTTTACTTCACTGACAACTGTCTGCCCTAATAGTGACCGAGTGACACTACAGCATTCACACAAAATCTCCATCATTCATGAAAAACCTAATTGAGAAAAGCTTGCCATTAAAACAGGAAAGAGGTTAGAATCACCTGATATTTCATCTACGACACAGATGAACTGCATCTGTTGAGGAGAGCTCAAATGAGACACAGTAAGCAGTTTCCAGAGTCTCCATTTTTTCATTCCATTTTCCAGCTGGTCCGAGTCAAATTCAAGAGGCACAAATGACTTGTCAAAAGGGATCAGACATGAAGGAAATAAGTAGCCCAGTCAAGGCTGAGAACCAGCTCCTGGAGAATCAGAGTATTTTACTCTGGTCAATAAAGAACTGGCTAGTGAAATATTGATGTGGGATTCAAGAAAAAGAGGTGTTGCTACATGAAATACCTATAATAAAGATTTTCCAGGTTATAAAGAGTATTGTCCAGAATATTTAGCATGTATAAACCCCCAAAAGCCAGAGATGCTGACAGTGATGTTTGAACGAGTACAGAGAGAGTTTTAGCATTCCCTTGCTGACTGATGTATTTTCTTTTCAGCATTCAGTTTCAACACAGGCTGGAGAGTCATTAAACATCAGGAGAGATCCTGTTTTGGAAATGAAGATGTCTGTGTGGGCGTAAGATTAAATGTTCCCCCATCTTTCAAATGACTTAATGTCTGAAAGACCCAAATGCAATATTTTGGTTGAAACGCTGCTTAATCCAAGCCTAGCCATAACTTTAACCATTCATAAAGATCTGCAAAAGGGCAAAGTATGCTATCTGTCATTATACCGAATTAGGAGATTTTACGTCCCTTCTGTTCAGTGCTTGGTTCTCTTGGCTGTGTTGTCAGGATTAAGCAAAACAGCACAGACAGCAGGATTTTATAATATCCTTGACATGGCTGCTACCACCTCTAGTTATTATTGGAAAGCTATTTGACTGAAGCTACAATCTGTTTAGCAAACGACAAAAACACAAAGTTGAGAGAGAGGAGAGCAGGAGGGAATTTTCAACAAAGAGCGTGAATTGTGGTTATGGGGTGCAACTTGTATATTTGTAATTTGAAGTATCCTGTGGGATTAAATGTGGGCACAGGTCCACAAGACTCTGTATCCAGTTTTAGGGTGCCTTGTATCAGAACAAAAATTGCAACATGACATAAAGTACTGAACAGGTAAAAACTCACTACAATTATTCAAATTTGATAAAAATTTTGAAAGCATTACTTTTTCCTTGATGATTTTGTTTCAAAGGACCTAAACCACTTCAACTTCAGGCCGGACCACATGTCATCTGTCACCCAACAGCCAGCACAAAACTCAACGTGCAGCTTGGCAAATTCAATAGGAATATGACCATGGCTTAGTGCCTGTCCTGGATCCCTCTGGGACAGCCAGGTGATTTTGCAGTGCAAAGATGCAGAATTAATGAATGCAGAATGACGACCTGATTTCTGTCCAGATAACTAATTGGTGACGAGCAGAGCTGTTCCCCCAGAGCGCGTCCGGCAACGCACACTGCAGCAGGCATCACTAATGAAATGAGAGGGGCTTAACATGCTTCAGCTGAGTCTATCTCTGGCATTAAGCACTCAGCCTCTGAAATTCGGTCTTCTGTAAGATCTCCACCAGTGGTGAGGCAACATAATCACGGGTTACTTTTGAAATTATTGACCATGGATTATGCCTGCTGGATTTCAGAAAAAAACACCTGTGACTGTGATTTGTGGTGAGATTCCTTCACCGAAACCACTGCAGGCCATGAATATTAAAACAGCATGCCTCAGAAACTCAGCAATTCACCCTCGAGTTATTTGATGGTTAGAATGTATTCGTGTGACTACAGCACGGCGTTGAGTCACATCCACAGAACTCCAGCAGCTACTAATACTTGTAGTAGCAGAGAAGGGAGTATGGAGGTGAGGCAAGACTTTCCCCAGAGTGGAGAAAAGCCATGAAGATGACATCCCAACCCCCTGACATTCACAGCTCTGCATGAACTGCTGCAGGGATTTGAGGCAACGTTGCTGCCCCAAGAAGAGACCCAGGGAGCTGCCACCACCCACCTGTAAACTCACAGCCCATCCCAATGGGTGCAGCCACTCAGCAGCTCCGGGGCTGAGCTACGCTCCTCTTTCCCTGCTGGAAACATGGGGTTGTGCTCCAGACCTTCCTCGGGGCTGAACTCAGCCTGCTGTGGGAAGGCAGTGGGGAGAAGGATCTCAGTCCCACAGAAACTCAAAAGTCATCAGGCAGACGCATTATGGAAACAATTACAGTTTCCTTTCTCCGGGGAACAAGGCTCTCAAATATTGTATAACCTTTCTTCTAGCAAACCCCATGGTATTTATTTTCTGCTACACAGTGTATACATTATCTGCATGAATCATTAGTGCTAAACAGCGTTACAAAATGAGAAAGCAGATGATAGCGTTGTTTAACAGCATTAAGCTATAAAATGAAGGCTGCTTGTCAAGTGAGCAAAACACCAGAGTTGAAACTGAAACAGTTCAGCAATGAAAATAGAGAGATAAATAATTATTGAGTAATCCCCTGTATTATTTCTAGCAGGGTTACGCCATAATTGTCGCCTGCATCTAAAACGAAAACAGCATTGGCTTGAAAAAAAAATAAAAATCAGATAAAGCCAAAAATATGTTTCATATTTTTAGTATTTGTCAATGAAACAAAAATCCCAAACAGATTTATTTCTATGTCATCACTTTGAACAACAAAGGCCGTGAAAAGCTCATTTTTGGCACATTTGTACCAGGGCAGTGCCAACAGCCCATCAGTTCATGCATCCACCCAGGGCACCACAGCAGCAGATTTTGTTCCCTCCCAGCCTCCCCTGCCCCACGTCGGGGTCATCGCAGCCAAGTCCCAGGGCTTGGACTTGCCCCCCTTTGCGTGGAAGAAATAACTATTCAGTGAGACAAAAGTGAAAAGAGCCTGCTTGGGAAGGGGAACTCCTATTTTTCCATCCTAGTATAATGACTATTTAAGTACCTTATACTTAATAAAATAGCTTCCACAAGTAGGATCGAAACCAGCCCCCCGGAGAACAATTTAGCTCCCCCTGGGGACAGCAAGAGCAGCACCTGGCTGGAGCTCTCAAGTCCTTTCAGAGACCTCCTGCTTCTCACCATCCCCCTCGGTGACCCTCGTCCTGAAAACATCTTCAGCAATTTCAGGGCAAGCTCCCAAATACTTTCAGGATGACTAAAAGTTATGCTTTTCAACACAGCAACTACTCAGCAAAGGGGAAGGGGTAGGAGGAACGCTGCTCAGTGCAGAGGCTTGCACGAACCAGAGCGAGTGCTTTACGAGCCTGGTTTTGTCGTTGTCTGGTTCACTGGCTGCTGGGGTTTCATTAATCAACAGAAAACATCATCCCTGTCTAATTTGGAAAAGTCAATCTGTTATGAGCTTTCACTTGCTAGAAATGATCCTGGATGAAGAGATCAGCGTGGATAGAGTGAGTTTTAAAAACAGGCTTTCAGCAGTAACCTGCTTTGTCAGGTGTCAGACAGCAGAGGAGTCCCCTGCTAATGCATTTTACAAGTAAATCCTCTCCTCTCCCCACTCTGCCCTCACTACAATATCTATCTATATCACTATTATTGCTTTCTTGACAATTCCTCTAGCTATCCAAAAAGAGAATTTAAATGTCCTGCTGTTCCTCTGAGAGTTTGTCCTTTGAAGCACGTTAAATCTTACTCAGCTATGTATACCTTAGAGAAAATAAACTGCTATGCCATGATTAATCATCTTCGGTCCGGATATATTTGTGAGGTGGAGATGCACTGAGAATGACTGAAGACGTTGAAGGCTATTAGAGAAAATTGAAAAAGAAAGAGAAAAATGAAAGCCTTCATGCACTAACTAGAAGCGGGGGCGGGGGGAAGAAACAACCAAAAACCAGGATTAAGAAAAAAACAGAACCATAACCCAAACAAAACCTCTTCTTACTGCATGCAAAATGATGTCACTGAACATCCTACTGCTCTTAGGGAGAGGGTGGAAACAAAAACACATGACAATGATTAGTCACATGGAGGAAGACACTTGGGTACTACAGTGATGAACACTGTGTCGGGAAGGGAAGGGAAGGGAAGGGAAGGGAAGGGAAGGGAAGATGGTCTATAAGGGAAAGCAGAGCTTCTATGTAAAAAAGGAAAGGAGAAAATGATATGATAAAATCCTGGTACTTAAAATGAAGAGGGAATAAAGCTATAAAGATTAGATTCCTCTCCTTTTAAAATAAGATCTTGGTTTAATTGTGCCTGGCTTTTAAATATCCTGGGTCCAAACCACTATCATCCTAAACTGACTTTGAAATTGCATTTTCCAAGCAAAAACCACTGTTGTAACAGCTGCTTCTGGAAAATTTATGTGCCTGGAATGGTACATACCTGCTATGCAGTTCCAGTGGCAGCGATCTAGCAGGAAAGCCACTGGGGAGTGAGACCAGATGGTAAGACAGAAATAGGAAGTTTCTGCTTTTTTTTTTTTTAAATAAAGAACAAATGGGGGGAAAGCAGAGAAAGCTAGGAAAAGGCAAAGTGCAGAGGGAAAAAGAAAATGAGAACAAAGCCTGGTGGAGCATGAAAGAGTATGCAACTTGAAATCAAGGTAAGATAACTGCTCCTGATCTGCACACAATTAAAACATTCCCTACAGATAACATGGACATCAAAGGCATACTCTGCTTTTTGCAGTTTACATGTGTTTGTGAGCACAGGTTTCTTCATTCAGTGACTTTTCCTCAGTTTGACTCTTCAGACAACATCCTATGGCTTTAGCACCAGATATCTGAAATGAGAAATCACTAAATCTTGCTTTGTACTTGTAAGGTTCCTCTCACCTTGCTTTCCTTGTTAGGCAGTTTTCACACACAAGTTTCACTCCAAGGGGTGCTGCTACCAAATAATTTAAAGGGTTTCCTATACGACTAAGGCCTGAATATATTGTCCCACACACACTAGCAGTGCTATGGTGTTGCCCCGGAAGGAGATGCAGTCCATGTCAGACCAGAAAGCCAAGAAGGAGTTCAAAAGTCAAATACAAACATCCTCTGAGGTGCCATGACCTTCTCTTCTTAAATTTTGTTGGTTTACCTCCTCTTTAGGGAGAGACTGCCACAGCCTCTTGTTTTTATAGTTACTTTTTAAACAGTGCCCAGCGGCCCTGAGGAATCCTGACTCCAACCAAAACTGCGCTGCCACTGCTCCCAGCGGGCATCGCAGCAGCGAGGACCACTGACGGCTGCTGACGGCGCGCTGTCTGGCACAGCACCAGCACCATTTGCCTTGTTTTGTTAACTTCACAAAGGGCCTGGGTGCCTCTCGGCCGCAGAGTCGCATCAGAAAATAAGATCAGATTAAAAGGCTCAGGGGCTGGTGCCAAAGTGATATTCAAAGTATTCTGAATACCTGCAATCAGCTTAAATATTCTAAACCAGCAAGCTCTATCTTAATCTCCATCCCCCCTCCCACTTCATTTATTTTACATTAAGCAATAAATTCCTCAAGTTACTACTGAAATCCTTTCTCTGAGCACTATAACTAATTAATCCCTCTGCAAACGGATAGTGTTGTTCCAGAGGAACTGCAAACATGGTGCTTGTCAGTTCATTTGATAGTGCTTGATACATGTAGCAAAGCCTCAACTTCGTGATCAAAGTTGCATTGACACTTAGCCAAATGAAAGCCCTCTTAGAGCTACCGGGGAAATATGTCCAAGGCTGTAAGCAGGCATATGAAAATTACCCTGATTTTATTGATTCTCCAAGCTGGCACTCGGTCTCACGTCTTTCACAGATACGCTGCCATTGCACATTACAAAGGTGCCCCTTCTTTGGTTTCACCTTCCCCTCAACAACAGCTTTCTTGGCAGTAAACAGAGGATGTAAAACATGAAACCTATCACACAGTGAATGCACATCAGGAAAAAGGCATTGTCCCCACTGGCCGTCATGTCACAACTTTCAAGAAGTCCCAGGAACAACAGCATTTTGAGGCCAAGAATTGCTAAATGATTAAAACTCAACCAGATGCACTGTGCAGCAGCAGCAGCCTCTGTGGAAAATTCACAAAGGTTATCCTTTGAAAATGCTAATCAAAAGAAAAATGATTCGCTTTGGTACCAGCCACTCTTTAAAATAACAAAGAGTGTGCTCATTTGGATTGCAAGACTATTTGTGTAAAGAGAGGAAGAACATCGGTTTAGCATAATGATGAGGTCATGTTGTCAGAAGCCAGCCCAGGCGAACGTGTCCCGAGGGGCCACCGGTTTAAGGCAACAGAAAGAATCACCGTACCGGACTGCAGGGATTATTTTTTACTCTGCAAACAGCACGCTTCACTCTGCATTAGTGAAAACTAAGGTACAGAGTGCTTTTGCACAATTCAGCAGCGCATGGGCTTTGGCATTGCAGAGCCCATATCCTTTTCTAAAGCCCAATGAATAATAGGTATTGATAGGCATTACAAGAAGTACATGTTCACTGTTTTAACCAAACGTGCTTGGTTTTGAGATCCAGGACTCTAGCTGAGAACGCATCCCAAAACAGAGAAGACATTATCTTTGTATTCTAGTAGTTCACCAAGAAACTCCTAACTTTCTCCATACTTGTCATTCTTAAAGCTCCTACCAATGACGGGAAGAGAAATAAAGCCCTACTCACAGAGCAGAGCTTGACCAATATTTAGAAATTAATTTTAATACAGAGCTGCCATAGAGAGTATGGGTTGGTAATTCCTTAGGTTGTGCCTACACAGGCACGAGACAGCCAAACTATTAAAATATGTTACTGTACAAAGACGTATTGCTGGGAGAGTGCAGTCGTCATAAATACATCTCTGAAGAGATGAAGCAATGTCAACTCAAACCCAGAGAGCCTGTGGGATCTCCATTCTTGGAGGTATTCAAAACTCACCTGGACATAGCCTGAACAACTTGCTGGATCTGCTTTGAAGTGGGGGCTTGGACTAGAGACCTCCAGAGGTCCCTTCCCATCCACGTGAACCTGTGGCTCTCTTAAGCCAGCTTGGAGCACAGGCAGAACTGGCTGCAAGCACCTGTACTCATGCAGATTCCTCTGTTTCACAGAGGAAAAGAAACAGATAAGAATGTGCCATTTCAAGCAGGGAAACACTCACCACTTAGCCTTTCTCATTCCACTCGAGCAAGGTAGGTATTAGCTGCACTTTGCAATTCAGGGAACTGCGTCTCAGAGGGCTGGACTAATGCACCCAAACCCACACAGTAAATCAATGGACAGTCCCGGGTCTCGGGGCATTTCATTCGGTGACCTTGCCCTTAATCCTTTATTCCATGCTATTTCTCAGAAGAATCAGGGATTATCAGAATGTGCCAGTTAAACAGAAAACGGTTCATATTTTGACCTCATTCAAAAGAGTTCTTTGAGGTGATTAATTTGTTTGTGCATTGTAATTTCATTTACACACAGTTCAAAGGTGGAACATTCTCCTTTTTTATGCAAGCAATTAGAGCCTACACTTTTTCCAATTAAGTGACCCCCGGTCTTCTTCTAAGGGGTTGTAAACCAGAATTAAGATGATTCTAAGGGGGGGAAATCTATAACAGTAATTCATGCTAGTTGGCCCCAGATGAGGTGCTGAATTCAGATGATGAAGTGAATTCCTCTAT
The DNA here is from genome assembly GCA_013401315.1 of Balaeniceps rex. Taxonomy (NCBI): domain Eukaryota; kingdom Metazoa; phylum Chordata; class Aves; order Pelecaniformes; family Balaenicipitidae; genus Balaeniceps; species Balaeniceps rex. Next base: position 18,877 of record VYZW01062113.1, on the reverse strand, counting down.
CAAAGGGTCTCATTCAACTGAGGTGTGGGAATACCCTCCTGTGATAAAAGCACATATTAGTCAAGAAATAGCTTTCAAGGATGGCTGCTGCCAACCAGCATAAATCAAGGACTGCAATTGATTAACTAATTTAAACACTAAAGACAGCTTTGGTTGCTATGGCAATAAAAGAAAGGTCGAAACCCTGATGACCTTGGAGGCTCATGATCCTCTGGAGATTTCAGAAACTAAAGTCTGGAAATATATTAAAAGATATAATGCTAGCCAGATTGCCTTGTAATGGCTTGGCTGTTTTGTCAGCTGGAAGACAGACTTCACAGCATGTTTCGCACTAGTCTCCAGTGTGCAGCTAGCTCTGACTATCTGGTATCTTTTCAGCATCAAAAATCAGCTGGGACATCTGAGAGCCTCAAACATTTCCTTTGAGCTCCATTGTTGGCCTGTTACTCTCAAGTATCAGTTCCCTTTCTCATCGAGCATTTTATTAGCAAGTTCTTATCGCTAAGTTAGCTTCCTGGGTAGCTGCTCCTAAATTCATTGTACTTTTCATCCTACGTACTCCTCAGCGGTTTGATTCAGAGCCTTTTGATGCATAAAAAGCCACTTTAGAAAGTGGCAGAAAAGCAGCACCTGAATGTCCCAGGAGAAACCAACACAGCCCACGGAGCTCAGTGGAGCCTCACTGATTTGCACGACCTGAGGATGCAGCCGGTGACACTTATGAAATACCTGGCCAAACGTTACTCCCGACTGCTGTTTGATCTCGACTGTCTTCAGCAGAACATCACTAGGATCCTCCTGCTTTTACCCACCCGTCCCTGAGAGCAGCAGGAAACTTAGAAACTCTGCCTGTATCAGGTCCAAATTCAGCTGTTGCGTTTTATTAACAGGCATCTGTGAGAGGCAAGCAAAAATAAGATGACTCTGTGACCACAACAGCCTGATTGTGAAAGCATTTGCCAAAAACACCTCAAATTTCAATAATTACACAGGCCAGCCTATTAGCATTTTTTGGGAAACATGCTCTTCATTTTGAGACATACAAAATAATCATATGTCTTGTGTTTGAGTACAAACACTGATTTCTTTCGTCAACATGGTAGGAAGTTTTTCAGAAAACAGGGCTACTTCTATGTAGAAGGGCTTCACTGTTTCAAAATAAATGCTGTTTCCAAGCAAAAAGCCTCAGAACATCAAGATTATCTGTTATTCCCCATTGCATTCATAGAGACTCAGCTTACATTCCAATCTTACTTTCTAGAAAATGTCTAAGCATGCTTTCCTCAGTTTTTATTTAAGATGTTTATCTATAATTGGCATTACATTAGTATTGTATTGTACATTAACCAAAGTAGCATCCACACTCGTTCTGCCTAAAACCACAGCCACCAAAATTACCTGCAAACTGGCAAAAACCCTGAAATAAATGCATTCTTGAGTACTTAATTTGTCTTTAGATTAGCCATTTAGGTTTATTTGTCTGTTTACTGGTTTTAAAATATTTTAAAAGCTGATCAATACATTGGAGTCGCGTGCTTCTTACCCACCAGGGGATTTTACAGACTACATGAAGAACCAGAAGAAGTTGGTTTTGCCTGGGCATCACAGAGAAAAACAGGACGAGAAGGAATCAGTCAGTTCATTGGCTTAAGGAAGGTGACAAGATGCACGGATTGAGGACAACGCTTGAAGTTTTGTGTTACAGTGGCAGTTTAGACAGTGCCTGATGGCACCTTCAGCATGGCAGGTATAGGGCACCACAGAGCATCAGTTCAGCTACAGTGGTCTCTTACTTTGCAGAAGGGAAAGCATCCAGTTGGCTGGCTTTACTTTTCTTAACAAGAACACACTCTGGGTCAGCTCCATAGGACATCAGGCTCGTTTGAATACTAAATATTTTAATTGCCACATATCTTTATCCTCTCTTTTTTCTACCCTGAATCCATGAAAGCTTTTGTGACAGCTACATGCTGTTTATTTATGTGAGAGCAGATTATGGCCCGCTTGGGAATGTCAGTCTTGATGCGCGGAGCTCCCTCTGCATTGCTCTAGCAAAAGCAGAGGGACATCATCCTTCCACTGTAAAACTAAAGGGGGCTGGAAAGGGTTTCACCTGTAAACTTTATAGCTATCAGCATATCTATGACCTTCAACCTTACTGTACAGTACCAATACGTTATAAACCTCCACCTCCATCCACAGGAGAGCTGCTGTCATCCCGATATCCACCTCTTTTCCTTCCTGGAGAAGAGGGTTTCTGAGGAGGAACGGTAGACGCTGTCCTGGTCCACCTCTGCATGGCACATGCATCCAAACCCAGCCTCACTTCACTGCCAAGCTGTGGCGATAACCAGGCTTTTCGCTAGGAAAGCTGAAAGTCTCACAAGGAGAAGTTCCAAATGGGAAAGTCTCGAGGAGCTGGGTCCCTAAATTCCCCATCCTCTTCCAATTTCCCAGCCCCGGTTCCTCCTCCACATAACACTTCACAGTCCCCAGCTAAAAAAAAAAAAATATAGTCTCCGTGTCTTTTTTACAACATTTCTAAGAAATCTTGGCTTTTTTTCCTCATCAATAGGAAGACAGAGCAGACACAGGGCAATCAGCTTGAGTAGGGGGGAACCACTGCCGTCCCTGTGCGAGTGCGATCCCATGTGCCTCCCCGACTGCCCCACGGTGCCTGCCGCACATGGGGCTGTTTAAACGGCTTCAGCCCTTCTAGCTGAAGCCCTCCTTGGGCTGCGGTGCCGGGACGTGGTGCAGTGTATCATCCTCACGAGTGACTGTATCCACAACTGGGGGGATACAATGATAGAAAACATACACAAGCCAGCATTGAACTGTCCCTCCTTAGCATTTCCTCTCCCCTGCTTTTCCTGACCCATACTATTTCCTCCTCTTGCCTTTGCTCTCTTCCCCTACCAGCAGCAGATGATGTCCCAGCCACCACGTGCTGCCTTATACTGTCACAAGATAATGCATCTGGGTTTCCCACTCCCCTCTTCCCACCTCCCTGGCTACGTGGCGCTTGCCCAAGGTTTACGATGGAGGAATGTTAATAGGAAAACCCGATTGAACCAGGCAGACGTTTAGCAGGTATTCCGCTCTGTGCTGCCAGCAGGGCTGAATGTGGAGCCGTCAGAGCGTGGGCTGTCGATCGGGGCTCATTGATCGTTGGGCAGCCTACATGTGGCATATTTTATCTTCTTGCCCAGGCGCACCGTGGCACGAAGCAATCGCTGCTGCCCAGCCGCTGCTCGCAGGTGCTGTATGTGCGCCCCAGGACTTTTCTACAAGCCCCCTGTTGTGCACTCTGCATCCTATGGCTGAGAAGTACTATAACAAGTTTAAACAACAGAGTTTTACAAAGTAAAACTTGAGCCTGAGTACTTTTTTGTAGCCTTAGTGATTTTCTTCAGTCTTTTTCTTAAAATATATTTGGTGACTATAACTGTTAACCTGCAGTTATAGTGAGTTTCTTAAAGAGCCTCTGGTTGTCATTTAATTCATTTTACTTAATTTGGTATTCCAGAGGCCTTCCCTCAACCAAAGTTTGGACCCAGTTCACTGACTGCATCACGTGAGGGTTGAATCCCACCTGCAAACCCAGCTGACCCAGTGTCTCTTCTGTGGTGGCCTCAGTGAGGATGGGCATCCAAAGCCACCGCACCTGGGCAGATGCTTAAAGAAACGGGGAAGAAAGTCCAACTCACATCTCATGCACCTTTCTCTGACTCATCCTATGAAGCCAGGATGGGTTGAGAGCCATATCGCTGTCACCTTACCCCTCTCCTAAGCTTGGGCCAAACAAGATGCCTCCACAGGGCCCAAGAGCAAATGCTGGGGAGCAACTGGGAGCCACTTCTTATGGTGAACTGGGAGATAAGGAAAATGTTACGACAGAGGAGGTTGAGGGCAGGTTGTATCTTTGGCCTGGGCTCCAACTTTAAGGGGGCAACTGATTTTTTTCTAAACATTTTATTTTTTGCAGTTTTCTTCCCCTCTGGTTCTTTTGTATCCTGTATGGAAAAGTTAAAAATACTTTTTATTACCAAGGACCACCTGATCATTTTTATTTGGCAAACATTGCCTTCTCAAGAAGTCAGTCCCAGGAAGGAGTAATACCCAGTTTTTCCCAAGTGTTTAAAAGAGCCTCTGGTTTGATGAAAGAAATACCGGTGCCACAAGCCTAGCCTGCTTTTGGCTAATGCATTGACTCAATCCCACTAGCATAACTGGCTCATGCATATTCTCCTTCACTCCATAATTCCCTGACATGATTCAGTAACGCTAAGCAAGGGCAACACGTTATAATCCGTTACTAGTCCTTTTCCCGTCAATGCCAAATTGTTATAATTTATCACTCACCCCAGGCAGTTCAAGTTTATTCCATTTGATATGCAGACTGACATTCACAGTCCTGGGTTAGTTGATGTTTTTTGCCTGAGTTTCCCATTTTCAGAATATGTTTGGGCTATATATTCAGCTGACAAATACAGTAATAATATTAAGACAAGAGTCGTCTTATGCAGTTTGGGCACAGGCCAGTTTATACAGCAGATTCTGATGTGCCTAAGCATTGATTGATGCTCTCCACATAAATTCCGCTAGTAATTAACCTGGAGTAATAACTCCCAGCCATGCTTAGGAGACCACCCTCTTGCCCTCCCCAGCTACAGACACATCATTTAAAGTCAAATGCCTTAGTGGCTGTTCCTGGCAGGCTGGGGAGGAATGAAAGCATAAACATGTCTGAGAGTGAGAGGGAAGGTGGGGAGGAGGAAAATCACCTAGCAGTGGGTTCCCAGTTGATTTTTTTTATTTTTGGAAGGATGCATTGCCTTGTTCATTTTGCTGATGTGAATTAGGGAAGTGGATGTGGGATGCAGAGGGTGAGCTGATGAGGAGGAGGATGGAGGAATTCCAAGTGACAGAGACAAAGGAGCTCTGGAAATTTCTGGACTGATGTTCAATTTGCCTGCAGCAGTCTAGCAGGCTTGATTCTCCATTATGCTAGGAATCTCATCGTACTCTGACAAACTAAAGTGAGCTTAGCTCACCAGCAAGAGGCTGCATTTTCATAAATAGGAAAATCCAAGAAGAAAGAAAAATCCCACAGGTATTTAAAACCAGGAGAAATGACCCTCCCGCTACCTATGCAGGACTCCCCTCCCTTCCTCCCTCCCTCCCTTTTGCTGTGCCTCCTCAAGGAGCAGCCACAAGGAGCAGACAGAATAAAGGCTGTCACGCTTATGGTCCTCAGGATAAGGAGTGTATCAAGGGCATAATTGGAGTGCGCTGCTCTCCTGTTACTTGTTTCCCAAAGCCTGTAGAAAGATAAGCATAAATTAGAGCAGCTCTGAAGTAGCTATCTTCATATCAGGAGCTGGCAGGCCTTGCAATACAGCCTGGAAAACACAGGACCTAAGGATTCCCCACGGTAGCTTATGCTATCTTTACCTTTCCATGTCTTTCCCCAGCACAGAAGCAGACAATTAAGCCCAGTGCACTTAGCTCATCAATGTATGGCTGTGTTTTTATGATTGGGAAAAAAAAGAGACTAAAGAAAAAACATGCTTTAAAAAGCACTCCAAACATAGTTTAAAAGAATAAGCACAGGATTTTGTTCCTTTCTGCACACCAGTCTCCCAGGCCGTAGCAACAGTAGCGTGCATCCATATGGTTAAACCAGCATGCGACAACGTGCATGTGGAAGAGCAAGAACATCTTTAAAAATGTTTCCAGCTGGCCCTCCTATAGACAGGCATTTGGAACAGATGCAGAGGGACAGAAACTCTTCCTGAACTTTAAGACCACAGGTATGGATTTACTGGGTCAGATCAAAGATCCTTCTAGTTCCCTGTCTGGCCATCTGAAGAAGAACAGAGCAAACATGTATAGACACTTCTCCAGATCATTCCTCCAGGCTTGCAGACTTTGCAGCTCAAGGACTTTCCCAGCCAGAGGCAACATCCTTATACTCAACAGCCCTTGGGCAATTTTTCTGCCATGAATTACTCTTATAAAAGAGGCAGTTCAGCAGTTTCAGCAATTGCTATGGACGTTGCTCACTACCTGTGTGAAGAAACACCTCCTTTTATTTGTTTTGAACTGACTGCCTGCTAATATTCTTTGATGCCCTTTAGTTTTTATAATGAATAGGAGAGTCTGCTATTCACTTCTTATAACTCACTATTTTGTAAGCCTTTCACATAACCTTTTCAGGAACCTCTTTTCCAGGCTGAATAGTCTTACCTACTTAGCCCTTATGTAGAAGCTATTCTGTAACTTTTATCAAATGTTACCATTTTTATTAAATTCTTTTTTTTTTTCTCCTTCTATTACATCTTTTTAGGGAAGGAGGGGAAAGAGAACCAGTATTAAACACAATAGCCACAACTTGTGGAAACCACAGTGTAAGTGAGGGTCTGGTATGCCCTGGAGTCTTGCTCCTAGACAAAATCTGGACAGGGCCACCCCAGCCCCTGCATTGTAACTATGCTCCCAGGACCTCAACAGTCAGCGGTTCTTAATGAGAAAGAGTAGACCCAGCTCTTGCAGAGGTTTAATCCATCTCCCTCTCGGCTCCAAACAACTTTCTGGTACCCCTTCCCCACAGGTCTTTAGGATCTTCCACTAGTTGTGGTCTCCTCAGCAAAGCTCTGAGTGGACCCCCAGAAAGCCTTAATACTTCTCCAGGCTCCATGTCACAGTTCAGCACCTGCTGAGCTACCTCTGTGGCGGGTCGATCTGTCTCTCCTCCAGACACCAACCACCCAGCCCATGTTCCCTCCATACATGTCTACCATCCAGGCACATTTGCAGTGCTTAAGGGGTGAGCAGCACAAAACAGAAAGAGCGAGCCATGTGTTTTGACTTCCAGGTCAATTTATCAGTGAGCATGAAGAGGAAGCCAGAGTTCCTGATAAATATAGAATTAAAAGTAAAAAGGGAAGATCACCCCCAAAGAGTGCTTCCTGCCTCTCTGCACCAGAACGCAACACCACAGATGTCACGAGCATACCACTTCTCATAAATGTCACCCAGGGAAGCTGCTGGAGCGTGCCCAGCACAGAAGCAGCCCAGACCCCCTGAGCAGAGGCAGACGAATGCACCTGGCACTGCAGAATGTCTATGAGCTGATCCACAGGACCTGTGTCCCCTCGGTTTGCAAACACTCAAAAATAATTATTATGTATTATATAATTTATATTATATTATATTATATTATATTATACTAATATTACATTTCATGATGTTTCACAACCAAGCAACAATGTGATAGCTTCCATGAAATCTTTCCTCTCTCTGCCCCAAAAATCTACTCAGCTGTAAAGAGATCCCCATCGTTGCGCGCACATTTCCTTCTCTTGCCTTCAATCCATTTAGGTGGAATTGCTGAGGCAAGCCACCTTATGAATGTGTGAATGTCTGCTGAAGCTGTTCCACAGCATTATGGAGAATCTGGGATTAATAAAAACAGAAAGTGCAATAAAACAGCATACACAGCATATGAAAAGGGAATATTGATTATGCAGCTGAGGTTGAAATATTTTAAAACTATGTTCTTTCTATGCTTGGAATCACCCATCACCTAATTTCGAACAAAGCTTTGGTTGAATATCTTAGTTCAACTTTATTTTTGCTGTTTGTGATCAGCTATTTATGCTTTAGTGCTGGCTTTCAACAACAGGGATAAAAGCCAGTCAGAGCATTAACTATTACTAGTTATCGCTGTGGCTATATAGAGAGATTTGGGGGCCCTGGGTTTGTTAGGGTTTTTACATTTAATTTTGTTCACCTTGAGAAGGAGACTTACACAACCACTCCACTTCCATGCAGTTGGGATTTCTTACTTGTGAGCAGGAACTAGCGCTTTTGAGGACTGCATTTACATCAAGGCTAATGAAAGCAAAATCATTTGATCAGAAAACTGACATTCTAATGAAAGCAAATTCAGGTGTTGTAAGCAATGTGGATTCCACCTTGATAAATCACCAACCTCCTTTCTCATTGATTTAGCACTGTAATAAAAGACAATGGGCTGCTTTTTCTTTTTTCTCCCACTAGGTTGTAATGATTTACAACTGCTTTTTTATTTCCTTTCACACAGTGCCCTGGAGCTGCCTCCAACCTTTTCCCCATAAGCACTAAGAATTCGGATCCTTTGTTCCAGGGGAATAAATGCAATATTCATCGTCCAGCGGTGTGCTAACTGGCGGGAGGCCATCTGGACGCAAGGCAGCCGCTGCCTTCCCTCCTCACTTTGAAGACGGGTTTCCTCGCCTGTGTCACGGGCAGTTTGCGCTGTTTATTTGTGTGGCGAATAAAATCCTCCCTGCCTCAAAGGGACTGCTCTCCCCTCTTTCACAGAGAAACCAGGAAGCACTGGGAAGTGCCAAGGGAGCACTAGTAAGCTGTTGTCCTGTTATTAATTCATTTGCAGGAGCAGGGAACCCGTAGTGGATGGGCACAGGCATCTAGAAGCCAGAAGCCCTCTTCTTTGCAGCAGCTGAGGGAAAGTCAGCATGCTCCCTCTGGAGATCTGAGCCTAAAAATGACCTCCTGCTGCCACGGATTCACAGCAGCATGGCTGGTAAGGGAACACGGATCAAACCCACTGATGTCTTTGGAGCCTGACTTCTGGAGAAGCTCCAGCTGGAAGTTAGGTGGCAAGTTCTCACCCAAATGCCTAAAGATAGTAGTGAAGCTCTTCTCCCTCCTTTTCACATGCACCTGCCCATGCCTCCCTTTTAAGAAGTCTCCACAGAATCTCTTTAAGCACTAAACAAAGCAAGGCCTCCATTATGGCATCATACCAGACAGGGCAGAATAAATTATCATCACCTTCATTTGCATCAGTCCTTCGTCCCATCTCTCCATCCTGTCACTGAAGTCAACAAACCTACTACCATTAGAAGCCAAAGGGTTAACAACATCATGCATTTAAATCCATATTTGACACCCAAATGAATAGACTTGACTTTGTAGTAAGGCCAAGAATCAGAGGGGGTTAAGCAGACTCCACAGCTCTAAATATCAAATGGATTTGATTTGGGGTTTGAGGCAATGTCAAGATTTTGGATTAAAGGTGTCTGAGTCCATAAAGTCTCCAGGTGAAATATTCTCACTGGCAAACAAAATAGATCCAATGGAAGAGAGCAAAGAGAGCACGTGTCTACTTGCATAGTGAAAAGACCTTGCCTTCCCCTATATTTAAAGCTTGATACACCATTCCACTAGTGAATAATAACTGTAAAATCTCAAAAGCATACTGCTCAAGAGAGGAAGACCCTGCACTTCTACAGGAGGGAAAACCACATTCAGCTCTCAAATGACTGAGTATGGAATTGTTCTGTAACACTGAATTTGCAATGTTGAAAACAAGTTAATCTCATGAAGAAAAGACAAGGCTACAGGAAAGTAACTCATCCCTGTGCTGTTACTAATGATAAATGTGTGTGCTCTCAGCCTTGGCAATACAATGCACTCTCCCCAGATGAGTAATATGCTCAAACAACCAGCCTCAAAGACAGAAAATGGGACAATTTATTTCATCTTTATTTAACAGTCAGCGAACAACACATTATAATTAAAGCAGGTCCCATCTTCCATGGCATGCCCAAGGATTTTAATCACATGGGCCTTCCATGGATACACTGTAAAGCAAGAGGGAAATTTCTGAGAAAGTCCATTAGTAAAAATGACCTTTTACAAATGAATTAAAATGTATGTGCACAGGCTGAGACTACAGCTTGGACCACACACTCTTGCAAGGGAATAAGAAACTCCTCCACTCCTTATTTCCCTCCTGTGGCTTATGTAGGCACAGAACAAAAGATATCCCCTCCCTTTACAGGGCTGGTAGACAGCCAAGAATGTGAACAGGTGAAGCCTTCAAGCCTACTGGCCAGTAACACGAGAGGCTTTACTGCTAGTTCAGGGCAGCAGCAAATTGCTTCCCAAGTGCACAAGTAGAATAATTGCTCTTTCTGGGGGATGCTGCTGGAAGCCATGGGATGCATGCTCACAACACCACAGATCATGTCCATACCAAGGGTAGCAAAGAGAAGAGAGGTGCAAGGCCATGAGTCCTCCTCAGCACTGTCTTTTGGAGTCTATGCCTCCCTTAGAAGTTGTTCCTTTATTTCATTGCACAGCCACTAAAAAAGTAACTTCATTTGGGGATAATTTAAGCTATTTTCCCTTTTTCCCAGCCACCAGAACAAAAAATAGGGGTGGGTTATCAGTTACCCCTGGCTGCACTGGTTTCACATTTGTTTTTTGGATTCTGCTCCCCACCACTCACTAGGAGACACATGCAATGAGCCCTCCTGTGCTCCAACTAGGTGATAAAGGCTGGGGAGGACATCCACATGTGTGGTCTTTGCAAGTATACACTGACAAGACATCTTCACATTTAGTTAACTGAAGTTAGCTGTAACTGTCTAAAGTGGAACTTTTAGAGCAATTCAGGTGTCCAAACACACACACCTAGTGCCATTCTAGACATCTTTGCACAGTCAAGATACCTGCACAGGCGCGGCAGCTGTGACACAGGACTTAACCCTCTGGAGTGTCAGCCAGAGACCAAGAATACCCTAAAGCACACAATGGCTAGTAAGCACCTGTGTTTTGGCACCTGAATGGCTTCCCTCATCTAAGTTAGTTGCTTAGCCTGTATGTACGGTCAACAGATAGAGACAGGCACCTCTGGAATGTGATTCATCCTATGTTGTGAGATTCCTATCTTAAACGTCAGTTTACAGTTTTGGCACTGGCAGCACACAATGTTCCCATCCCCTCTCTTTTCTCCTCAGACTTCACTGCTCCTCAGAGATGTTGGCTCAGCTTTTTGAGAGGACATTCTGTAAATCAGATGACAGAATCAGTCCAGCTAAAAAAAAAAAAAGGAGAACAAAAAGAAATACAAAGATTGTTCTATATGGTTGTTTACCCCCGCCCTCGAATTAGGTTAATGCACTTCAATGCATAGCCACATGAAGAGCAGTATTGACCCATCAAAAGGAGAAACATTAGAGAAGGAATGAGCAGCCCGAGCAGGAACTGCTTTAAAGCAGCAATGCTGCCAAGAGAAATATTCAAGGAACCACAGCTTTAGGGTAGATGTTTCACCTTCAGGGAGCTGAAGTCACCTGGGACAAAGCCCTTCCCTCTTGTCAGGGAGCCTCGCTCATCTGGACACTTTGGACCTATAACCATTTCTTTGCCACTGACAGTGAGGGCCTTCCTGTTAAAGAAAAGGACATGTACAAAGCACAGCTTTTCCTGCGGCAGCAATGGGAGCTGAGGCTTTCCAAGCTATTTGGATGGTTGTTCTGAGCAGGTGGGTTTCTAGTGACATTTGTCACCTGAGCACTGAACTGCAGCACTTGGGCTATATTGCTATTTATCAATGAAAATACAAGCTTCCCCTCAGTGATTCCTCAGAAATCCCAATTCCTTCAGCTCCAAAGAGGCTGATGCAGTCTGACCATGTCATGTTACGAGTCTACCTACTTTGCTTCCTAACACTATACACTTCTCTTCCCGCTCCATAAGAGGTCACTGAAAACATGCATAAGCAGGGTGTCCAGGACCTAATGTTGTATCATAAATTAACCAAATTACATGAGCAGGTACTGACAGGCTTGGAACTTTTTTGAGAACACTTCATTAGTCTTTGATAAAATGCAAATAATTTTGTTAACCTGCTGTACCACAGTCCACAGTGCTTAGGGGTTGTTTTCCTACACAGGCTAATGACGGGAGAAGAAAATTAGATTCCTCGCAATAACATTTTTCATAGAAAGTTTACACGCAGCAAAACTATCGGTACAATATGACCATCACAGGTGTAGATGAAACCTTGATTCCATTTATATAAATAGGGGCACTCCCAGTGACTTCAGCAGAAAAATAGGTTATAGGAAAATTCCACTAAGCTACTTTTTTCTGCAGAATTTGCTGATTCATCATTTTAAAAATGTTTCAGATAGGCAAAGCTTCAGAAAGGTCCAAGGAACTCTCCACAGGAATCTGAAATTGGGATTTTTTTGGTCACCAGCTCCTCTGCGGTCTGTCATGGGAAAAGTCAGGAGATAAGGACCCTCTGGGTTTCCAGCATCAGCAGTAAAAATATATGGAGAGTAGTTAACATATTCTTTTGTTTGTTATGGGTGGCTGAAGGCAGAAAGTCTTGCCTGAAAATATCCAGGTTTTGTGAAAGCACAAAAGACCAGTATTAAAAAAAGCCCATGGTTATTTGATTTATTTTTCTGCCAGTGAAAACCAGATACTTTCTGAGGTTGATTGGTTTTGATATTGCTATGTGTAAGACAAACTGCAACATTTCCAGCACTGGTGCAGAACAACCGGTCCTTCAAAATCCCACATAAACTAAAAAGGTACCCTGAGTTTATCTCCTCTGATTATTACAAGTTTTCAGTTTTACTCAGATACCAATGCAGCATAACAACAAAGACTGTGCACAAAATAAACACAGTGATATTTACAGCAGAAAAGAACCCAGTAGCAAAGTTCAAATCTCCTCTAAAGAATAAGCATAGGACTTTAGCACTGGGCCACAACCAATTTACAGAGAAAGTAGACCTCATCACTCTAATGACGGTTTTCATTTAGCTCTTTTACACAACACTCAACAGAAAAAAAAAAGTTTTGATATTACAAGCACATTTCCCAGTCCAGTGGAGTACACGCCTACATTTCTGATGTCTCCATCTCTCTGAGACCATCAGATATAATCTGGAAGCTATGTAGTCCTATTAGTCTGCACAGTGCTTGAACTAATTACATACAGAGACATGGCAGTTTTGCAATTTCCAAGTACAGATGGAGAATCCTCGGTTGGCTCAAGCCTACACCTACTAACCTTTCTGCACATTGGTACGATACTTAGAAAAAGTGGAAACTGTAGCAACGTATACAAATAGCAGAGAGGAATATGAGTCTGAATGGCTCCACATTGTGCAGAAACTTAAAAGCAAATATCTCACCTGGCAAGGGGGTTGCATTTTTTAGTGAAATGCTCATAGGAACAACAGACTGGACCTATTTTCCAGGAGTCTAAAGAACAGGCCAGCAGTTTTATATTTGTCT
>VYZW01062112.1:6729-27212 GCA_013401315.1 Balaeniceps rex | reverse complement strand
AAAAAATCAGCTAAAATGTTAATTGTGTTGTATAACCAATGGCACTACTGAGGGAATGAGGCCCTGAGAGGAATTGGGGAAACTACAGGCCAACAAGGTCAGTTTCTATATTGGGTAATCTGTTGCAAACTGTAACAAAGAGAACTGGATATATGAACAGAAAGCAAATAATAGAGAAGCAATGATGTGGCTTTGGAGGAAGTATGGACTTGCAGATCAATGAAATTTCTTTGAATTAGCCTATAAAAACATATGAAAAAAGGTTATGGAGTTGAGAGAGTGCACTTGTGTATTGCATTTGGATATTGACAGTTTATTATGAAATCCTTCATCAAGGGTCTTGTAGACCTAAGCTGACATGGGAAGAAAGGAAAGATATTATTGTTGACTAATAATAGACTAACAGGTAGGAAACAAACAATAGGAAAAATTATAAGTTGCCATGATTCAGAGAAGTTATTCTTGGCATCCTTCAGGGATCTCTATGTGCACAACATAAGTGACAGTTTGCTGATTTTTTTAAAAAAATCATTCAGTTTAGTTTAAATTAAACTGACTACAATGAGTTTCAGGAGTACCTCATGACACTGAGTCATTGGCAATAAAATGTCAGCTGAAATACAGTGTTCATAAACACAAAGTTACACATGTAAGGAAAAGGAGCACAAAGTAAACACCTGTAAAGAATTAGCTGAATTGGATATTATTGCTAAGAGATTTAGGAATCATTTTGAATAGTTCTGTTTGAATGACAGCTCTGTGTCCAGCAGTGGTCCAAGGCAAATGGAATGTAGATATTTTTTGGTGGATAAATGGAGATCTAAATAACAACAACTAAAAAATTGTGTGGTATATGCAGCTTTGAATGCAAAGCAAAATTTTGCTGTGCTTCTTCCTTCTGTCCTCCCACACCCTGTGCTCCAGTCCAAAGAAGAAAATGGTAGAAATGGTAAAAATAGAAAGGAGAACAATGAGGCAAAGGTATGGACAGGTAACTGTTTTAAATTAGTATTTAGGATTCTTTGCTTTAGAAAAGACAGAGTGAAAAGGGGAAGTATATAACAGAGGTCATATTAAGTCATGCACAATATGGAGAAAGTGAATGGAAGATAATTCTTCCTTACTTAATGTGCTGCAGAAACTAGGAGCATTAAATGAAATTCTTAGACAGACGTTTCAAAACAAACACAAGATTAAGGAAATATCTCCAGTGGATACTGAGATTATAGAATTTATTGTCACAAGATGTTACAACCATCTGAAGTACAAATAGATTCAAAAGGCAAGTAGACTGATTTATAGAAGAGTTTAACAAGGACGGTTGACCACACAGAGGTGGATGAAAGGTCTAGCATGGGAAATCCTTAAGCTGGAAATTTCTCACGGCTGGGATAAAGTACCTACCTGTCCTTTATTCTAATGCTTATTCCTACAGCATCCATAGTGACCAGTGTCAGAGATCAGATACAGAGCTAAATGGACACATACCATGATCGTTATTTCTTTTTGTCTTAACATAAACTGGTTGAGTCATAACACAGCTATTGATCGATAATACTAAAATTATCTATTAGGCTCATTTTCTAAGTAGAGATGCAGAACAGTGTCAACCTGCATTGTATGAAAGGTCAATACTTACCAGTTTTAAACTTCACGCATTTCTAATTGCAGACCTGCTTTCTTTCCATTGAACATTTTTTAAATTCTCTGAAATAGTTGGAGTGGAATAAGGTGTCTAGATAAGCTATATAAATGAAGACGACCTTGAAAAAATCACCTGTACTTCATATTGTTAGGCTGCCAACCATGTCAAGTTTCCTGAACTGGTCATGTAACAAATGTGATTGTGTGTACCATACAGTTTTATTATTCTTTGGCTCTTGTTGGCAATATTTGTTCCAGCAGTTGCAACAGAGGTCAGAACAGTGACAAACAGGACAGTGGAAATCTGCACATAAACGGGCTAAGAGTTTGCAAGGATCCTTCAGGCATGAAATAGTGTTTGAGAGAGAAAAAGAAATATTTCCTGCAGTGCATATGTCCCTTCATACTGAAGTAGGAACTGTCAGGTCATGAAATAAAGTCGATAAATATGGCTCTTTTTGCATATTTCCAGTGTGAAAAATAAGTACCAGGGCAGAGTTCCCCGTATGATTTCTCCTTATATACCACTCAGTAGGAAGAGTGGTAATACTTGACTGCCGGGCTGCATCTGTACCATAAAATTGTCATGTTGTCAGCTAATGAATTACAGCCATTCAAGTCTTAGACTATGCTTTTTGTTTTATAGTACAATTGTACTTGAGTATAGGGTGTTTGTATGTCGATGGAGTTAAGAGGAGCTAAGTAGTACATAGAGGTCATATTAAGTCACTAAGTATATAAGAGAAATAGTATATTTCTCTTATACATGCTAAGAAGTATATAGAAGTCATATTTCTCTATGTTATGGAGAAAGTGATTTAAGTTTTATAATTTAAATCAAAATTTTATTGAGGACAAGCCTTGAGGCAGCAGCAAAAGACCTGAGTTTGTAACATGAATGTTGGCCACCATTTGATGCAAACTTGGTAGGGATGGTTCCTGTGTTAATTAATGTATCCGAGTTAGGGAGCACTGAAGCCTGAGTATAACCATCATGAAGTATACAGAGGTGTGAAAAGGAAAAAAGAATGCCCTCTTTCCCCTTCTTTTAATACCAATGCCTACTTAAGGTTGCTCAAGTATTCAGAAACATTAAGCAACCTTTAGTCTGGTTGGTTACAGAAAAAAAATCACAAGAGACATTAATAATTCATGATAAAACTATGCAGTTTATGTAGTGGTAGGCATTTATCTCATAGCAATCCAATTAGATCTATATTTGGGTAAGCATCCTAAGTAATCCTTTCTCAGAAAGTTGAAACAGTCTTTGAGCTAGAGTGTTCATTTGTACAAACATGTGATACTCATTCTGAAAAAAAAAAAAGAAAAAGAAAAACCTGAAGAGGTAGAAAAGGTATAGAGATTGAAGTCTTAGAGGCTGTCCTTGCAGATGAAGGCTGGTGCATAATTGGTATGTTAGTAAGAGAAAGCTTTTCCTTGCTGAAACTACTCAGAGGCTAAAGAGAAAAAATCAGTCTCCAGGACCATAAGGCTAGCATCTTTCACAAGTACTTACTCCAAGGCAAATCTAAAAAAAAAAAAAAAAAAAAAAAAAAAAAAAAAAAAAAAAAAAAGAAAAAAAAAGAAGAAAAAAGAAAGAACCTGTCCTTCCAACAGAGGCAGTAGCCTCCATTCAAAAGAGACAGAGTAAAATCTCAGTTCTGTGGAAGCCAAAGTTGAAGATCCCACTGGCTTCACTGGAGCCACCGTTTCATCTGTGGAGTGTTTCAGAAAATTCTTTTTTACTAGACTTAGAGCTAACATGCACAAGGTCTTGGCACCATCCGAAGATGTGCACATATAATTTGCATTATCTTAAGCAAGAATAGTGTGGATATCTGAGATGTCAGTGCAGGTCTGTATGTGTGGGATTAAAAAGAAAAGCTTAGGTTACAACCCTGCGCCTAAGAGATTTTCTTTGATTTGCTTTCCCATTCATGTGCTGATCAAATCCAGCCCAGCCAACATGGGAAATTTCATGAGCTTCTTTGCAGACAAAATGTATTTTGCTATATTCAATATAACTCCCAGCTGCAACATAAAATTGGTGATATGCAGTCTTGAAGTAGCACTTAGTAAAGGCAGCCATGGGCTTTCTGTCTGTGGAGACTTCTCTCTCATGTCTTTCCCATACAAAAGAATTCTCAGTTAACGATTGGAGGAGGGATAATTATATAATTGCTATGTGATATAGTAAGTGTTTATTCCGGCTAATGTAATTCAGTTTCTCACTGCAGTTATGTGGTTGCTTAATGTGTGATAGGAGTGAGATAGGAGTTTTATTTTTGACTGGATCCCTAAAAGTAAGATGAGCCTAAGATGTTCAATACATTCAATATGTGTTACTAATCCTTAGCCCTGAAAAGAAGAAAAAACACAAATAGAAGGAAAATATACTAATAGATACACTTATGAAACAAATATGCAAAAGAATTCTGGAACTATGATGTTTGTTTTTCAGGTAAGTTATGAGTCTGAGGGACCTGTCCTTTGTGTATGACAGGCAATATAAAGCTTATAATGCAGTTTTAAGATGATCACAGCTAACATTCATATGTGTTCTTCATATGTGAAGCTTGTTTGAATGTTGTAACATCTTATTTATTTTTAAAAAGAGGGAATATCTCATTTTTTTTTTCAACAACTAAGGTACCTCCCAGCCTGAGTACCTCACCAGTCCCTTCTAACTTTTTCCTGGTGCTTGGGAACTATATCAGTTCTCTAAACTTTTCTCTTGTGGCGCATTAGCCTCTTCCTACCCATGTTATATGTCTTGCCTGCACAGAGAAAATCTTGATGCAACTGCAATGGATAAATCATACACTACAACAAAAGGACCTTTGGGTACTGTAGTTTATACAGGTTCTTGAAACGAAGTAAACTAAACCAACAAGAGCATTTTTAGAATTGTGAAGCTGTTCTGTGTCACAGAAAAATCACCATATCACAGTTTGGAGAACATCCAGAACTGCTCTGACAAAATAAAAAACTCTTTTTTTCACTTTACTATGTTGGTACACGATACAATTAAATGTTGCATTTGTTTTTCAGAAGTATTTAGAAATGCTTATGGTAAACTATCTAGGAATTTTAAGGTATATCATCTTATGGTACATCAGGTGCAAGAAAAATATGTTGAGTGTTTATGGGCTATTAATGATGCAAAGTTTGAATTAGGTTTTGGTAAGGAACTGGCTTTTTCCAATCTTTTGCTATACCTGGGGTTTAAGATATAGTCAACCATTTACAGTTTACACATCATAATTTTCAAAACATCTACTTTTGGGAAAGAGAGAAAATAAGAAAATAACATACGAGTATTGGGGAAAGATGGGTGGTAAACAATAAACAAAACAAAACAAAAAATACTTCCAGTGTGCTTTAACTTAATTTTACTTTGCCTTGAGTTAAATTTTTAAAAAATGCAATTTTAAAGCAAAAATACTTTCCTGCTGGCAGACTGTATTTTTCCTTGCACTTTTTTTCACTACTTTCCTCCTCAGGGCATGTAGCATGTGGACTCAGTTGTCCAGCTCTTTACAAATGCTGCAAGCCATAGTAAAATGATGCGTTTTGTCAGGGTTGGAAAAAAAGAGTTTGCAGGAAAGCCATGAAAATAACGTACTCTCTTGAAGTATAGCACATGGAATGAGATGGGCACTATGCACTGTGCATGAAATTTAGGCTTCTTTACGTGTTTTTGTACAAATGGAAGAAGGATCACATTACCCATGAAGCAGCTACTGTACAGCTCATATATCTACCAAAGTACAACTACTGAATGCAGAAAATTGAATATATAAATACACACTGGAAATACAGCCTTAAGCACAAAAACCCTCATCAGGCCATAAGTCTTATTTAGCATTCATGTCCTAGCTAGTTCAGATAGGACCATATCAGGCCCTACCAAGCAAAATTCTCATTGCCTGTAAGTCAACAAGAGTTTTACCAATTTAAGAAGCCTAGGCTTTGTTCAGCAGTGAATAATTTCCTTGGCAGGTTAGAAATGTATCTGCCTGCTACGTAGGAGACAATCTATAAAGCCACTTCATTATTTGTAACTTTCTTTTTCCCCTGTATTCTTCTTTTATGGAATATATTCTCTGATAATTACTACATCTTCTTTTGCTGCCACTTACTATGCATGAAGCACAAAAAAAAAACCCCAAAACTGAAAGCAGGACATACAAAGATAAAGAAACCTGTGTTTTATCATCTAGAAGAAAAAGGAATACTAAAACTGAAGGATTTGTTCAATTCTAGAAAGATCAGCTCAGCTTACCTATTACAATCTAAACTAGGAATGTCAGAGAGGTAAAACTTTAGACAGTGATTTATTCTTGCCCTTGACACATGAGGTACAATACTGTATTGTGGAATACAAAAACTGATGAGGTTCTGAGGGGTGAACTGGACGACACTGTGCTTACAGGGAGCTGGACAGAACAGAATTTTTCCAAGCTCTAGATTTGATGGACAACCTTTTCAAAAATAGAATTGCATTTGCTGACATGTTTTGTGGGCGTTTTTTGAATATGTTTTATATCTGACATTTCCTACTGACTTAGAACATGAATGCCAGTACACAATATTTAGTGTACTGGTAGCTGCTGGGGAGTTTCTTTAAGTATCTGTGTGCTGATTTTGGCTGGGATAGAGTTAATTTTCTTCTTAGTAGCAAGTATGGGGCTATGTTTTGGATTTGTGCTGGAAACAGTGTTGATAACACAAGAATGTTTTAGTTATTGCTGAGCAGTGCTTACACAGGGTCAAGGCCATTTCTGCCTCTCACACCACCCCACCAGCGAGCAGGCTGGGGGTGCACAAGAAGCTGGGAGGGGACACAGCTGGGACAGCTGACTCCAACTGACCAAAGGGATATCCCATACCATATGATGTCATGCTCAGCATATAAAGCTGGGGGAAGAAGAAGGAAGAGCGGGGATGTTCAGTGTTTGTCTTCCCAAGTAACCATTACATGTGATGGAGCCCTGCTTTCCTGGAGATGGCTGAACACCTGCCTGCCAGTGGGAAGTAGTGAATTAATTCCTTGTTTGGCTTTGCTTGCGTGCATAGCTTTTGCTTTACCTATTAAACTGTCTTTATCTCAACCCATGAGTTTTCTCATTTTTACTCTTCCTATTCTCTCCCCCATCCCACTGGGGGAGGCGTGAGGGAGCACCTGTGTGGTGCTTAGTTGCCGGCTGGGGTTAAACCATGACAATCTGCTTGTTTGAAATTCTTATCTGTTAAATTAAAACTTGAAACACATGTTGAAAGGGCCTGTTACATCCCAGGTTTTACATATCTTTTGAGTTGGTACCCTCTTAATAATTTTTGTCCATATTTACTGAGGGCCTGTAAGCAAGACCAAAACAAATGTACAACCTGCTCTACATCCTTGTCTCCTTTCCCACCACATTCAATGGCATTCCATAAAACTTGATGAGTATATAATCTTTCAAAATCCAAAATATGTAAAAGGTATTTAACCTAGATAATATATGCAATGGAACTGATACTTAAAGGCAGCTTAGGAGTTCCTTATTTTAAGTACAAACTGGGACTTTGAAGTTGAAGATGCTCTATCAATCTGTCTTGTAGAAACCTGAGATTCTGTGACTGTCCTTGTGCAATATTTCTCATTTGTACTACTGAAAATTCAGGTTGATTTCCTGATTGGCTGAAAAGCCAAGGAACTGTATCTCTGCTTTGGCTCAATGATTTATGGATGATATGCTAGGTCTTTTTCTGTCCACCA
Source organism: Balaeniceps rex (assembly GCA_013401315.1). Classification (NCBI taxonomy): domain Eukaryota; kingdom Metazoa; phylum Chordata; class Aves; order Pelecaniformes; family Balaenicipitidae; genus Balaeniceps; species Balaeniceps rex. The sequence goes on along the minus strand of VYZW01062112.1, from coordinate 19,804 downwards.
ACCTAACCTCACAGCAGCTTACATGCTGCAGTGCCACTAAGACAGTTGTTATTACTCTTTTTTAAGCCCAGCAGTTGCACTTGCTCTTGATTCCTTATAACAGTCAATGGTGACAGTAACTATGATGTATACGTTCCCTTTGTACAGCAGACAGAATTCTGCAGCACTGTTCATCTATCTGATTCCCTTGTAGGCTTTTCACCTACAGCTGTAATTTATTTTTCAGAAAAATACCTCTTGAAAGTAAACACAGATATAGGAATATTGTACTGTATGTGTGTGCTTCTGTGTATGCCCAGCTTTCTCTTTATACAACTTTGCTCTGTGCCTGAGGCTTTTTTCTCTATATATAGCTTATATCTGCTCTCTTCCATCACACTCCATCCTATAGGCTTGCCTAATTCAGACACTTTTCTACGACACTCCATTATGACACCGGGTACTGAAAAATATTGCCAGATTATAAAGTCCTTTTCATTAAGGACATTATATTATCTGATTATGGATCTTTCTGGTTCCTCTATTCTGTTCTTTTCTGTTTGGACTGTTAGTATATATGAGTTAAAACATTTCTCTCATAGACTTTTCTAGCTCTGTCACTGCATTATTTTTATTGTGTCACTGTATTATTTTTATTGTGACAGTTTATGATGAGTGGAAATTTCCAGGGTCGTGCTTTTGACTTTGTTTTTTTATGAACTGGAGACTTTCATGTGAAACATTATCAGAGACTAAAAACTAAAAATGGAGAACAAAGTTGATCTAAGTAAGATAGGAAATGTTCCACCTATATTTGAATGTTTATATGATTCGCTGCCACCAGTCACAGCACATTTACAGAGAATTTGCCATATTAAGGTGTTGAATAGAAGCAAAAAGTGATCATCACACTTGGAAAGTATCCAGGGAACAGGAACAGGGCCTGTCCCCTCCACCTTGCCTCATCCTGGAGAGTAGGGAGGAGTCGCTGATGGAAAGGCAGGAGACCCCTCCCTCCTCTTCTCCACCCTATCAATTTGCAGATCTTGGTGAGAGGACCACCAGTTGCCCAGTAGGGCAGGGTGGATCTGGAAATCCCTGCGTTTCTACGTGCAATTCTGTCATCAATTTCTGTGTGAATGATTAGCTACTATTTCTCTATCATTCTGAATTTTATCTTCCATTTTCTCCTTAAGTTTTTCAAATTCATGGTGGTTAGCCTTGGCTAACAGCCCAACTCCCACCCAGTTGCTCACTTGCTCCCTTTCCTCAGCAGGACAAAGGGAGAAAGAAAAGGGGGGAAATCAAACAACAAGAAAGCTCATGGGTCAAGATAAAGACAGGGAGAGCACTTACCAATTACTACTGTGAGGAAAACAGAATTTACTTATGGAAAATTAACTTTATTTTCAATTAAAGCAGATGCAGATAGTGAGAAACAAAGACAAATGTTAAAACATTATCTCTCCTTCTGCCTCTCCCAGGCTCAAGGGCACCCTTTCACTCCCGTATCCTTCCCCTGCTGCCAGCAGCGCAGGGAGGAGGGTGGGAAACACTGCGTACGTAGTAGTTGTTGCTCTCTCTGCTGCTCCATCTGTCTCTTACTTTTCTTCTGCTCCAGCGTGGCCTCTCCACAGGCTGCGGTTCTTTCAGGAAATATCCATCTTGTCCAGCATGGTCTTGTCCATAGGCTGCAGTGTGGATATCCGTTGTGGCACCTGGAGTACCTGCTCCTCCTCCTTCTTCTCTGACGTTTGTGTTCATGCTGCTGTTTTTCTCCCTTGTCCTCTGCCTCGGTGGCATTTTTTGCACTTTGTTGAGTGTGTTTTCCCAGAGGTGCCACCATCTTGGCTGAGGGGCTCAGCTGTGCCCTGCGATGGGTCCATTGGAACCGGCTGGAACCAGATGTGCCCGGCACAGAGCAGCCCCGGCCTCTCCTCACAGAGGCTGCCCTGCAGCCCCCCACTGCCAGCACCTGGGCACCCGTGCCCAATACAAAGATTTTTACTCATCTGCTTTCCTGAAATACTTTTTTAAATCTGTTTTGATGTGCAAGCACATTGCATAAATAAAAAAGTAGAAAGCCTAAATGTAAAGAATTTAAATCAAAAAATGGATGCACTCAGTTTTTCTTAGGCAAGCAGGAATTCACGTCTGTACCATAGGTGCCAGGCTGTAGATCCCAACCCCATCTCAGACCCTGGTAGGGTGCAACAACCCAGGGGGGCACCAGCTGTTTTTCACCTTAGCTGTGGTTTTGTTGCTTGGGGAAGGAAACTGAGAGAGCTGGGACACGCTCCAGTCGAGGCCCTCTGCTCAGGTAATGTGGGACAGAGGTTTCAGCATGCACAGGCACACGCACCCTATCCTGTCTAGAGGCACAATACCTTGCTTTTACAAGCAGGCAGCAGCCACATAAGTATCTTAGGCTTCCCAGTGCTGAGGGGGAATATATTTTGGCATTTCAGACTCTAGTTACATTTCCCAAAGGAATTTTTTAGACTCCTGATTCATTTTTGAATGTTTCACCTATTTATCTAGTACAGCTTACAGTTATTGTGCCAACGGGACGATTTATGAAGAGAACAAAATGGTGAGATAACATAATGGGGACAGTGGAAAAGAAGGCGGTACATGACACATAGTCTCCACCTGTTGAAAGCCTGGACAGAAACTCACTGCTGCTCAGTCTCCAGAAAGTCTGTTCAGTAGACTTCCCTGCCCTTCACAGAAGATATCTCCTGTCCCTCTCTGCTTGGTCTTCATGAGCCCTGCTCCAAGTAAGGAAACAAGCAGCATTATCCTTCCATCACAACAGTTTCCTCTGAAGTATGCCCTCTACTTAACATATTTCCTTGTACTTTTTCACTGTTAGCTTTACTAATAAGCTCATCCTGCCAGAGATGATTTCTTCATAGGATGCAATCTGGCAAAAAAAAATCAGGACATGTCTATCATTTAAAAAGTGCCTTTACTTAGGTTACAAAAGTGTAGACTTTCAGCCTCCTAACAGCTTTCAATTTAGAAATTTATTTTTAGAGATGATGTGGACAATTTCATGCTTTTTCACAACTGCATATAACAACAAATACACTTTTTTTCCAATAACCTCTCTTTTAGAACAATGTTCCTTTCTTATTTTATATCACAGCGTCCTGAATATTTTTGCTGTAAACATTGTGAGACACAGTTGTGTTTCAGTCAGCCTTGCAGCTTTCTCATTTAGATCATGACAAAGTCTATTAGTTTCCAGTGGAACTGACTCCGATACTCTAGGTTTCTTTGTAACCTTAAACTTTAAACCCCAACTTTCTCTTGTTCGTTTTGGATGTTTTTACCTCACAAACAATTCTAACTTTTCAAAGGAAGTGAATATTTAGTTGCTGCTCTAGTTTTTCCCCACATTCTCAGCAGTTTTCTCATAGCGTAGAGTTCTACACTACATTAAGGGACTCACTCTTTTGCTTTGTATATAGCTCTGTGCTAAGCTGTATTCTACTCTCATATGGAAATCTTTTCTTATCTTTTCTACAAAATATCACAGAAACATTAATACACTAGGTTTATGATGGAATTTTTCAACTTGTCAACCTCTAAAAAAATAATTTCAGAGTGTTTGTAAAGACAGCATGATTCACAGAGAATGGCTTTTAAAGTCCATGAAATTCTTTAAATAGCTTGAAGACGTCCTACTGTTCTTGTTTTATTTGGGAACTGTAAGATACACTTCATTCACTTCAACAAGATTTTTGTTGTTGTTTTAGTCAGCAGACACATAGGGCATAAAAACTAATAGCAACCTTTTCTGTCTGATATACTTTACATGAAGGCACTGCTTTAAATTGTCTACATGTAGCTTATTATCATCTGAGCTTTTTAACTAGTGGTGGAATTACATATAAAACCAGCAGGAATCATAAGCAGAAAAAAATACCTGTTCTGTATATTCATGAAAATAAAAGCTTTCTCTGTTAGTGAAATTGCTTTAGAGGTGTGTATATTTAATTGGAGCTATTCTAATTTCTTTCTTCTACCACTTTTTTTTTTAGTATAATCCTCTCTGTGCAACACATTTGACTTTTAAATCTGTTTTTTGTCTGATCTTCTTCACACATTACCATCTCTAGCTGGTGTAAACGGGCCAAGGAAATGGAGTTATATCTACGCCACTTGAGAATCTTCCCAGGTATTGTTTAATGTTATTGTACAATTGTGAAAATGCAAGAATTTTTATCTTTTCTCCTTTTTTCATAAGTAGCTTCCCTTTCTGCAACATGCACTTAGCATGTTTTTTAATGTTCTGCACACTATTCCCGACATATTTCATATTCTTCATACTCTGCCTTCTTGAAGTCCAATATTTTTGTACTTCTGTCTTTATGAATAGTCTCTTGACTGCCTGCAATTTGATGCTGTTGCTCTACGATCACAACAATCAAATCTTCACCAACTTTTATCTCATTTATCACATATATTTATTTTCTTGGGGATACATCCAAAGACATGTCTGGCCATCTTGATTGCTCAGCAGAATTAAAAGGAAATAGCTCCATTTTACCTCCAGAAATAACTTTCTATAGTCATTTCACAATTTTTATTCTAGTCTATGCCAGGGTAATTCAAGTCTTCATGATTAATGATGTGCCTCTTTAAGAGAATCTGTTATGCGTACAAACATTGCCTGACCTGTCTCTTTTCGCACAGGTTTGGATGTTTTTATCCATTTCTTTATAACACAGTTTATACCTTCTCTATCATAGACTTCCATCCAGACCACTCCTGTTCTGGTAAGCCATTCTGCATGCAGAATATAACTTCCCTGATCTATCTATCAATATATCCCAAGATATATTGTCCTTTCCTGCATATACCCTCCTGTTACTATGGTGTTTTCATAACTTCTTATTTAGAGTCCTGAGCCAGCTCTCAGTTAACCTACAGCAATTAAGTTATTTTTGTCTAAACACATATGGTTGCAGCTCTGCAGTCTTCTTTCTTTATATAACCCCAAATAATTCATGTAAAACAAAGCCTTTCTTGATTCATTTTTCTGAAGAAAGTCTTCTTATCACTTTTATTTCATTATTTTCAACAGCCTGCACTGTTACCTTCATTGTGACATTCTAGAATAATTTGTACTCCTTTTTTTTTTTTTTTTACCTGTAAGCCATGAATCCGTTAGCCCAAGGATGTGCATGTATAGGTTGGGATCATTGTAGCTGCAAGGGGCTCACCAGCCTGAACTTCTTAGAGAGTAAGGGACCACCAGATCATTAGTATGATCCGTGACTATTGAGGATGCATTCAGTATCTAGTAGAGAATTAAAAAAATACAGTCTGTATAGAAAAACAAAACCCAAACCCACTGTTGTGGCAAAGGCGGATGTTATATCTTCTTTTTAAAGAATAATCATCTTGAATCAATAGTACCTTCACACAAATAGTAATTAGAAGACTTAAACCAAAGTGTATTTTAAATAAAAGCCTTGGGAATTAAAACAAACAACTTTTGTTCCCTCTGTTCCTTTAGCCTTCTCCTGTTACATATAAAAGAAAAAAAAAAGGTACATAATGCTTTTCACTTTATCTCATTGTTTCATCAGCCACAGAATTGTTTTACCGTTCTTAGCAAAAGTCAGGAATAAAAGTGACATATCTTATGCAGAAGACAAAAATGGTGTGACATCATATAGGCATTACAGGCATGGGAAGATGACAAGGAGAATAATAGGTGGAGGCAGAGGGATCAAGTTCAAAACTCCTGTGTAGCCTCCTGGGGCTGTTATTTTTAATTGACTGAGCTCTTTGAGTAATCAGTTACTAACAAAATCTCAGTATTTCAACACTAAGCCTCGCCTTTAATTTGCAATTAACCTGTGAATACCATTGCCCTTTCATTAGTAACTGTAGAAAATACTGGTGAAAACATCATTAAAGTCTGTAGGAATTTTCCCACTCTGGCTGGATAACTCTTTACAACTACAAACTTCCTCTGCCTTGTGCTTTAAATAAATTTGTATACTCTTTCCTTGAGGGCTTCTATTCTCAGCCCTAAGTAAATATATAAATAAAACACCATCCTATTGCCCATGCCCTTTCAGCAGAATGTACTGTCTATTAAGATGAACCATTCCTATATCGCTGAATGGCCACATTCACCAGTCCATGAATTTGTAATTTAGCGTGTTTACTGCAGTCCTGGGATGTGCACTGCTTAAAATGTTCACCAGGGACTTTGTCATTTAGCTGTGTCATATTATTATACTGTGTAATGAAACATAACCACATAATGCATGTAAATAACAAAGTGTCAGCTTCCTCCCAAATTATAAAGAGAATATAAAATGTAACTTCTATCACAATCCCAGATAAAACAGCATAGCAATCTTCTGGAGAAATGAAAAAGTTGGCTTGGTGAAATTCTTCCTCTTTTTTTCCAGTTAAATATAAATGAAAGGAGTAGGCTCTTTATTTCGTAATACTTCCCAACCTTTGTTCCCTTACTAGGTTTCTAATCTGTGATTTTTTTTTTTTTTAATATGGCCCTTACACACCTGTATCAGATGTAAAATACACAATTCTATACATATCCATCTTCTTCCTGGCTCCGTCTCTGCAGTTGTTCTCTTTCTGTCTTCCTTTGCTGCAATCTTGACAACAAATATTTGTAATTTTCTTTTTTTTCCACTAGCTTGCCCTTAGCACTTAGAATGAGCTAAAGAAGAAAATCTGCCCCCAGATGTATGCATGCACACAGCTGCAATTCATTTCCAGGCTCAAAATTCTGAAGCTCAAGAAATCTTTCATAGTCATTTATCCCCATTTGTTCAGCTGTATTTCCTTCTCTCACTTGCAGATTCCCTCATATTGCACATGGAAGCTCTCTCCAGTGTTTGTAAATTAACAGATACTAAACAGTTTTAAAGCACCATTTCATACACACGTGCGCACACACACACAAAGAAATTACAATAATTAAGAGGAAAAATAAACGTCTATCACATAATCAGTTGGACAAACATATTTAAAAGCTGACATAGAAAACCAGAGCACATTGCAAATATGCTAGAAGGAAGCAGAGCAAAATGCAAACACACTTGAAATGACATTAGACACATTCAAAAGAAGAGTATACACAGTTTTTGAGATAGGGTAGAAAGTGAAACACTCTGTAACAAGTAGCAGTTCCAGAAGAAATCAAACAAGGATGAGGAATGCTGATTAAAACTTGAAATGAGAAGAGACAGAAAAGATGGGCTAATTTCCTATGAGCAAGATTTCTGGGGAAAAAATACAAAGGAGCAGCACTGTCCTTTTGAGTGAAAATAATACTTTTCTGGTTTTCATCTATTTTTTTCTTTAGTTTCTTACTTAATTTTTCAATACCATATGATATGTTCTAACACTGGCTCAAATTTCAAAAAACATTTTCTTCCACATTGTTTATTCCTTTTGTGGTTGCCAAGAAAATCTGCATGGCTTCCGCTTAAGCTGAAAATCATTTTTTAAGTTGTACATTCAGATACTCACACCACAGTTGTCATAAAATGTACATACTATTTTCCATGTCAGGGGATCCTCTTTCCATGCTGCCCTAGTGTGGAAGCCTAGAATGGGGCTATTAGAAAAGCAGAGCTTTGACTTCCCCTTCACAAGTATATCATGCAGGCGGTAAAAAGAAAATAAGTCTGAAGCCTGAAACCCAGCCGTAAAAATCCTACATTAAGTTACTGGTTTTAGAAACAACATGTGACATAAAATCCTTGTGATTGTGATCCTGCCATCCAGGCAGATGCTAACAAATTGAAATACACTTTCTGTTCTTTGGGCTCCCCAGTCATCAGCATTTTCACAAGTGAAACTAAAACAAAAAACAATCAAACTCAGATTGTGTGTATGAAAAACTGCAACTAATAATACATGTCCAACTTCAAATCTCGGTTGTAAAATATTCATAGTTTTTTCCTCACAGTATAATTGTAGTAGGAAAGGGGGAAAAAAGAGGGGAAAAAAACCACCTCTGAGTAAAATCAAGCAGGTAATTTCAAGAATCCTTCCACAAGCAATTGTTGATCCAAAGAGACTAAATTCATCAGTTAAAAAATTTGTTTTCAATAATCTGCTCAGCTCTCATCATAATGACAGTATAGCTTTTATGAGTTGAATGAATTGTCTAATATGATGGAGTGCCTCAAGAGCATTCTGAACAACTGATTAATCCTAGTCTAGATGCTTTTATATCTGCCCATTTTCTTCTTCTCTGCCTTGATGTTTTATCTGCTTGTAGTCAAACAAATTAGATCTGCCCAATAATATAATCTGTCCAAAAGTCTGTCCAATAAATTCAAATATTCTATCTGTAGACCATTTAGAGGAATGGAAGAAATAATTGCACTTTGTTTAATGTAAAATATAGCTGGACACATACATTCAGATTTTTTTTTTTTTGTCCAAAACATACTTCTAATCTCTAGAAGCATTTAGCAAGCAGGCTGATTAAATTAGGGACATAATCGATCATCCTGCTATTATTTAGGCTGATAACAAACAGTACATCTCCCATCACTGTATTTCAGAGCATTGGAAATACCAATTAATAGTAACCCTGATGTTGCAACAGACAGTTAACCAGTCACTGTTCAGTCTAGTGAAATCACATAAGTCAAGAGGAGGTAAGAACAATATCAGAACTAAACATTGGCTATGTTGTATTTTCACTGACTTTTATATATTTATCATGTACTTCTGAGGACTTAGCTGGTCAAATTTTTCACTGCAAGCAATTTGAAAGTTGAACTTGGTCTTTTATTTGAATTGCCTGTGAACAATTGTAACTTTAGTATCACATTCAAACATTGACTCAGAAGCTTTCAGGCACAGGCACTTCAGCACGTGGATTGCTCTCAGTTTTAGGTGTCTGTTGTGCTCTTGGACTCCTGTTGTTTCAGCATGCAGAGGGTCACCTGCACCATGCAGGTCTCTTCCCTCCTCTCTCTTGATAAGTATCAGAACCTGAAGAAGGGGGAGGCTGCGATTCTGTCAGGGAAGGAGTTGAACAGACAGGGAGCTGCTGGGAGAGAACTGGCCAGAAGGATTACAGGAACTGGCACCCTCACTTCTTCCAAGCTGGACGAACAAATAGTGCAATTCTTACCCTTGATGGCACTAGCATTTTACTAGGGAGTAACACAAATCTCATCATTGTAGCAGCAAGCCCAAGTTCCTCTCGCCGTTGTCTGTCCTAAGTACTCTGCTTGGGCTTAAGGACAAACCATTTTGTGCACTTACTTCAGCAGCTGGCTGTTGCAGTCCAGTGGACTGAAGAAATAAAGACCACAAACACAGCACTATACTGCTAGGCCAACCAGCAGATGCTCAGTGTGTCCTTGGTAAGTTTGAAAAGTCAGCAGGGGATCACAAAGGAGATATCCCTTGAGGATTCTAGGCGGAGCAGTTTCTACTGAGTATTCATCTATGATATGGCATCAACTTTATTTTCAGGTCATGACACAGTATGAACTAATAGACCTCCATTGTTTTGAGGCTGCAAAGATGCAGGAGTGGGGATCTCCACAAATAAACAGGCTTTCTTTCAAGAGGGGTCTAAATGAGGGAGAAATAATTGGCTAACAATAATAACAGTCTGGAGCCTAAAAGCCAATGCTGTTTGGCAGGATAAAAGGAGTGGGATTCAGAGAGTGGAACTGGAGAAAGGACCACCCATGTGGACTCCCCGTCCCCCTGGGAGACCCTGTGAAGCACCTAAGGAATAGGAAAGGTTAGGCCAGACAGCAACAGGGCATGAAGTGACTTGCTGGCAAGTCCACTGCAGTGGCAGACCACTGCGTCTGCAGGCAGGCAGGCATCCCACGGTGATCAGGATAGAAAACTGTCAGGCAGCTCCCCAATTTTCAACAAAAGAATATGCTACCATCTTCCTGAGCAAATTATTTCACTTAATTTATTGTTCTGTGAGGACTACCACAGTCTAACAGAACAGTAGTCTCAATATTCCTTATGACCATTCTTTGACAAGCAGAAAGAAAAACACTGAAGCACTCAGTCCTTGTCTTTGTCTGCAGCAATTTTGACTGACTGGGGTTTTTTTCTCTTACATTTGGTTACCCACAGCTGATTTCATCTATTATGGAGCAAAGGCAATTTCAGTTGCTTCACAATTACAGTTTCAAATTACTTCCTTTTATATACCAAAGATTCACTTTTTTCCATTCCCTTGAAGAGCATTTCTTCCATCAGACAAGTCCACAACTCCTATTGGAGGAAAAGTCTTGTACGTATAATTGAAAAAATAAATTCAATCAATTTCAAAGATTCTGTAATTGAGCCTAAAATCCTGCTTAATTGATCATTGCAGTCATTCAATGAAAATTGACTGAAAGTGAATACAAAAATGGGTCCTGGTCTTATTTGGATTGATTAGTAAACATGTACATACATATTGCCATTAAAAATATTTACAGAGTATATCCAGATTTCTACATTCATGGTCTGGAGTGGAACTGGTTTATTTACACCACAAAAAACATAATGCCCTTGCATGGAACACATATTTCATCAGTGACTGAAATCTTAAAAGTTGTGGCAAATGAAGCTTCAAAACCATGTTGTTAAAAAAATATATCTTATATTACACTGCTGATAAATGTGATCTAAAGCAAAGTCTGACAACCTGCTGCTTCACTTCAAACTGTCATTGTAATGAGTTTTGAAATATAATCAATAGTATTGACTTTGAGGTGATTTTCATAGGTGTAAGGGCCAGTTAAATAAAAGTTGAAGGAAAAATTCCTTTGTCATTTTCAAGTTGGTTTTATTATGAACCTGTTCATATTTTCAAGCTTCTGTTTAATAACCAATTCCTAACACAGACAATTGTTTGCTAGTTAAAAGTGATAGGCCAGAAAAAAACATTAAGTATTAATAAATTTTCTACTCTTCCACAGCACAAAACCTGGTATTAAAACTCCTCTCTGTCTGATATTTGCAATAAAGGTCTGAATACCTATTTTCAGTCCTCAAAGAAATATAGGTTGAATTAGGTTCAAGACAAAGAATGAGTAAAAGCATAGTTTTGCTTTATCTAAGCCAGGTCTAACTGTTCTGATGCCTGTACTCTATTTTTCACTGAGGGATAGACTGTCACAGCCCTTTTTAATCTTTCCTGCTGGGTATAGCAGCCTTTATGCAATCTGAAGGAAGAAAATACATTGCAGGGAGGAAGAGCTTCACAGATGCACTGGAAAGTCCACCCTCATGCTCAGGGCTAAAATGCCAGCTACTGATCTGCTGCTGCTGAAACATTTTTACTCGTAATTATCCCATCCATTTCTGATTAAAAAATTCCAGGCTACAATGCATAAAACACTTCAAAAAAATGCTGCAACTGCAGCTTTAGGAACAATGAGAAAAGCAGCTTCTACATGTCTGAGTTAAAAACCTGGGTAATGGGATGACCTATGCTCTCAGCTTTGCTTGATCCAACTCAGGGTTGCTTGGCTGGGTGTGGAAGGATGATTAAAGCGCGCCAGCATGGAGGGCAAGAACGCAGGAAAATACAGGTAAGCTACAGCTGCTTCCTGCTCTGGTGCCGGGACAGTGCCACCGTATGCATCCCTTGCAGGGCAAATTATAAATTTAGAACTCCTTCTTCAATGAGCCGGTAAAACTCTTTGATATTTCCTTCTTTCTCACTCTCTTTCTAAGCAAGCATATATTGGCGGATAAAAGCAAAATTCTGTGCTTTGCTCCAGTTTCTAATCATTCAGGAAGAGACCTCAGAATGACAGAAACATTAGTTTGCAGATGATTTCTTTTTCTGTGGCTCCAGAAAAAAAACCAACAATTCTAATCATCCTAAACACCATACCTGTAAGGAAAGCATGATAAGGAAAACCAAGTCACCAAAAGGCTCTGCCTACAGAAGTCCTCCACTGGCAGAGAATGCTTACATCAACTGTTGTTGTTGTTTACAAAAAAAAAAAAAGAATTGCTTTGGAAACACAATTGTGAAAACAGTTCTGTTCTCTGTCGTGTATTTTGGCTTGCCTGGGACTTGTTTTGGTTTTAATTCGGTAGATTCTGACTACGTATCCCCACCTGCAGTTCTAATCAGTGGTTACAAATATTGCAATTAGCTGCTGTGGAAATTATTATGTTGTCACAAACAGAGGATTAGAACTGCATACAAGGAAAAATCATCAAGAGCAGATGAATGCTTGAGAAAAAAAAAAGATCTGGGTCTCATGCTAAGATTCTTAATAACAAAATAGAAAGCCAATAGTAGCAAAGAGGGAAACCAGAAAAGTATTACTGCTTGCCTTTAATGCAATTTTCCCTCAAAGGTTATTAAAATCCATTGATTGTGAAATGTCTGTTCTCAGGCAAAGATTTAAACTGATTAAAATGCACAGTGTATTGGGGATTAAACCTTTATCCTATGACAAAGTTCCTCTCAATGGAAACATAAATGACTGGATTCCAAAATTCTAAGAAAAGGATTTACTCTGAAAAGGAAAACTGTTTAATTTTATCAACACCAATGCAAGAAATACAGGACCGGTCCTGCTCTGACTTGCAGCTCTTGGCCAGAAACAACGTAAAAACTACTCTTCCCTAAAAGCAATGGTTTCCACATTTTTCTAGATTCAAGCCCTGCTTTTGTAGGGCTAACAGCCCTATATATTGTTTCAAATGGCTACGTCCTGTCACACACTCAGGTAGCAGCTACAGCCCATCTCTAGCATTATGACCCCTCACTACCAGTTCTGAAGAGAATGATCCATTCTTCTGTCAAAGCTAAATTTGAGTGACTCCTAAACACTATTCTGATATAATTTACAGTTAGAAATCATTCTGATTATATGAAATACATTTTCTGAAAGTATTAATTTTCAAGATGACCTGTTCTTTTACTTGGGTCAATGAAATTCAGTTAAAACATGAGCAGAATTGCAGGAAATTCACTTGTTCTTGTTGTTTAATGCCTGTCATACAGGCAAAGGTGATTGTTATCTCTTGCAGACACTTAACAGAAAAATGGCTGGTTCAATAAAGCATTCTGCATTCTGAGATTTGA
>VYZW01062111.1:0-25882 GCA_013401315.1 Balaeniceps rex | reverse complement strand
GGCCATAAATGTATCCAGAAATCAAATGCAGTAATGAAAACAGACCTTTGTAAAAAAGACCTGTCAGTCCTGCTTTTCCACATGTGCCTCTTCGTGCTTCTTATTCCTATATTGCAACAAAATGCTAGCTGTCTCTTGAGTCCTTTACTTAACAAGCCTTCACTGTTGTTAAACAACCCTACTCTAAAATAATGTCTATTACAGGTAACTTTAAATACTGTCTTTTTAAGTTGGAAGTATATCACTTAAATACCTTTTTAAAAAAATACTTACTGCACTGTGCAGATACATTCAGCTTTTCTGCCAATCCCTTACTATCAAATCCTTTTACAGTTCTTTGTTGTTAAACCAAATATAGTGTTACATTGTCTGTCCTTACACACATTACTGCTGGATAAAGCCCTTAGTTNCCCCCCACAAATCTCTAAAAAAATTCCCGGGGACATAAAAAAAAAAAAAAAAAAAAGAAAAAAAAAAAGAGGAAGGAAAAAAGGGGAAAAAAGCCTTTGAAAAGTGGAAACAAAGAATCAGACTCCATTGTTGTTCTACTTTCACTGCCATAATCTGTGTTTTCTATCATCCTACATGTAGAGACTACAAACATCACCTAATACAGATATTCCAATCAACAATTTACTGTGGACAGTTATTGTTCAGTATCTGTAATCTTCCATCCCAGTATTTGTGGTTTTCAAATCATCCTTTTCATTTCCTTTCAGCAACCTGAACTGAGTTGAACCCCATCCCCCTGCCTCCCCCAAAAAAACCTTTTCCTTTGCCTGTCAGCAGGAGTAACAACTGAGTCAGTTTCAAACTTTGGACTTGATTCATGCAAGAGAAACAGACAGATCACATGAGTTTGCTATGGAAATTACTCAGAAACAAAGTGTGGAGCATGCCACTTTGATTAAGTGTACAACTGGGATCCCTTACTTCTCAGCATGAGGCTTTTCCCCTGAGCAAAACTAAGGGCTTTTCAATCACACAAGAAAAATACTGGTAAATGGGGGAGGGGGGGGAAGGGAGGGGGGAAAGGATGATCTCGGCTCTATTGCAGAAAATTATTTAAAAAAAAAGAGGCAGTCTTTCTTTTCTGTTCCTTTTACCCCCCTCCCCAGAAAATATCTGTATTAAAAGTAAGCTCACCCCAGGGGACATTTTGCGGTTCAGCCATCCTTCACAAGCCCTAATTTCATTATTCAATGCATTGGATACACTCAGAACTGAAGTGATATAAAGCAGTAATAACATGCACAGTAGTCCTTCAAGAAACACTGGCCTTTTTTACAAAGAAAGGAGTAGGTAATGTGTTTAAGACCAAGGACCCTTCAGTTCTGTTCCTGAGACTGACACTGACTTGCTGTGTAAACATGGCAAAGCAATTTAACTCTCCCCCATGCCTACATTTACTCATCTGCAAAGCTGTCTAATAATACATAACAACAACTTGTTTATACATTTCTTATGAGGGTTATCTAATATTTGCGGGCTGCTGTGAGACAAAACCACTGTGATAATGCATTTATCCTGTCGTATGCTCTAAACAGTCTGAAGGGGAAGATAAGTGTAAATTCAGATTGGGATATTCAAACGGTCAAATCTCACCATTGAAATCCTAGATCCTGTAACACTCAAAATTTTTCACGGAACTGTATTAATATAAGGAGAAAAATAAAACCTTGTGTTACTTTTATTTTAAAAATCAGAACTAAAAATATTGTTAAATGCTAGAATTTTTCAAACAGGAATGGAATTTAGGAATACATAAATTCTAATACAATCCATGCTCTTTACTTTCTTTGATTGTGTGAGGAAATCTTCCTCAGGAAATTGTTTGAAATAGACAAAATTAAAAACTATGTTTCTTTTAATGAGTTAGTTTTGTCATACTTTTTGTGTGCTTTTCCACTCAAATATAGAGGTGTGCTCACACACCCTGAACAGCATGAATAACATCTGAACCATGGCTTGTTCACAAGAGGTTTGCTTAATCTATTTGCTGTTTAGTGTTAATGCTTTTTAACAGTCATTGAAGTTATGGAGTCAAATTTGTTCTCTTTGTTCAGAACTATGAAACATTTGGGAAAGATGCTTTAGCTCCCACTGCCACCTCATTAACTTTGTCTTGGTTTTCCCCTCTCTCTGACACCATTCAAATTTTGAAGGGAGCCATATTAGATTGGGAGGTCAAATAGCACCATTGTCAAAAGGGAATGGAAGATAGGGTTAATGGGGGAAAGATAGGAAATAAAGTGTCTTCCCATTAAACACTATACTTTCAAGAAAGACAAGAGAGAACAGAAATGACTCAGATGTAGCTATGGATTGCTTTTGCTATACAGAATAAAAGGTGATAAAAGAAAAATATTTATATATTTATATTTCTTTGGCAGAACTCTTATCAGAGAGGTGTAAAAAGTATTCAGTAGGCATATAAAACATGGCATTATTATACCAGTAATATAAGGCTAAATAAAAACATATTGTCTAGGAAGGCTTCTACAGTAGTTTTACATCCCATCTAAATCAGTTAATCTAAAACCAAAAGTTTAATCTCAGAGTATTTTCTTGGTTAATTTTCCCCCCTTAATTATTTGTACCAGATGAAATACAGTATTGGAAATTTTTTATCTAAATATGTGATTCATAAATTTAGTTAATCACAAGCCAAGCACTATTACATATAAAATATCTCTCCATAGCAGGCTTTGCAACCGCTTAAAGTACTGACACAAAACCGTACATGCTAGGATATGTGATGAAAGGCAAAAATGGCATGCTTGGCAGATCATATAACAGGTGTGCATATACATGTGCTAAGCCACATGGTCAAGCATGCTTGTGTGCGTGTGTGTGTTTATGTGTGAGCTAGATCAAGTGACAGGAGAGGACTTGTGGTGTAAGGCTATTGGGGAACAAACCTTCTTGCCAAGCTTTGTTCTGTGTGCATCCTGCTTAAGTGAGACACTCCCCAGAGTAGAGCACCGCCACTCGTGTCTTGCTGCTGGGCCTCACATGTCACGTGCTCCTGACTAGCCCTGACACATGGATTCTGCAGATACGTAGAAATCACCAAGTTGTTCAGGCAGTATACGTGCACTTGGTACCAAAGGGAGGAGTGCAAGCCAGAGGCCAACCAAGTGACCCTCACACTAAAAGGATGGGACTTGGTATGCCTGTTTGTCAGCTGAATGCTGAGCTGGTGCTAACCACTTTTGCCCAGTTGATTTGACTTTTCTAAAGATGATGCCCACACATTTCTGTGCCTTCTTCCAGTACTTTCTGCTCTATCTGTGAAACTAATTTCAGTTTCTGTGCCTTCTTCGATGCCATACACTTTCTGTTTGGAAGGATTTTTAAAATCCACCTCTTCAGTATTGCTTACTGATTCTTCCCCAGCTCAAAATGCAACATTCAGCTTGAATGCTCTTTTTGTTAATTCTGTGAATACCATTTATTAAGTGAAGCTTCCTCCTTTCAGATACAGTTCTTTTCCTTCCAACAACACAGAACACGAGGGTGAAGACCCTGTTTCTTGTAACAAAATGTTTCTACAAACTTAACCTACACAAGCTACAATTTAAAAAATGGCTAAGACTTACTACTAAACATGTATTTTTAATATTCCAGAGAACATGAATAGAGAAAAAATGCAAGCCACACTCAGTTATTAAGGATGCTAACAATACTCTGTTCCATACCTGACCATGGTATTATAGTTTAAAAAATAAAAACTAGATCAAAATAACTTAAAAGCATTTCAAATTAGTAAAATGAAGACTATAAACTGGACATACAATATAAATGTATTTAAAGGCTAAGTGAAACTGCGTGTAAAGAACTACAACTGAATGCAAAGTTAAGTTATTGCAATAATAACAATTAAAACAACCAACAAAGTGTGTATTAAAATTCCTGCAGTAAAGGGGACATATGGCAAGACTATAGCTTTACAACAGGTCCTTTGAGCTTTAGAAGTTAGTGCAGCATGCCTCCCAGCTTCCATTTGTTTTATGTGAAGAGATTACCCTTTGCTAGTCCTGAACCTGGTATAGCACATGCCTCTGTAATACCAGGCAAAGACACTTGTCACTCCTTGACTCATTGTACTTGGGTTTTCACAAGTAGATATATCAGCCCCAGAGAATCTACTCTTACTTCCACACAGACAGGTATGGTTTAAGGCAAGCATAATCCAGACAATCACAAAAAACCCTGTGCACAAACATTGCTAAGGTTGCCAGGGTGGGCAACTCAGAGAGCAGAAAATAGAAATTGGGACCAGTACTGTTTAATATCTTCATCAACGACACAGACAGTGGGGTCGAGTGCACCCTCAGCAAATTTGCAAACAACTCCAAGCTGAGTGCTGTGGTTGACACGCCTCAGGGATGAGATGCCGTCCACAGGGACCTGGACAAGCTCGAGAAGTGGGCCCATGTGAAACTCATGAGGTTCAACAAGGCCAAGTGCAAAGTCCTGCACCTGGGTTGGGGCAACCCCTGGAATCAAGACAGGCTGGGGGATGAAGGGATTGAGAGCAGCCCTGTGGAGAAGGACTTGGGGGTACTGGTGGATGAAAAACTAGACATTCACTGGCAATGGGTGCTCGCAGTCCAGAAAGCCAACCGTATGCTGGGCTGCATCAAAGGAAGCATGGCCAGCAGGTTGGGAAGGTGATTCTGCCCCTCTACTCTGCTCTTGCGAGACCCCACCTGGAGTACTGCGTCCAGCTCTGGAGCCCTCTGTTCAGGAAAGACAGAGGAGGGCCACAAAAATGAATAGAGGGATGGAACACCTCTCCTATGAGGAAAGGCTGAGAGAGTTGGGGTTGTTCAGCCTGGAGAGAAGGCTCCGGGGAGACCTTATTGCTGCCTTTCAGTACTTAAAGGGGGCTTACAGGAAAGATGGGGACAGACTTTTTAGCAGGGCCTGTAGTGATAGGACAAGGGGTAATGGTTTTAAACTGAAAGAGGGTAGATTCAGACTAGATATAAGAAAGAAATGTTTTACAATGAGGATGGTGAAACACTGGAACGGGTTGCCCAGTGACGTTGTAGATGCCCCATTCCTGAAAACATTCAAGGTCATGTTGGATGGGTCTCTGAGCAACTGATCTAGTTGAAGATCAATGAAGAGCAATGGGAATGGCTATGATACTAAAGCACTAGATTTATGCTAAATAATTATACATTAGTTTACAGTGTTCTATAAATTAATGAAATGGCATGACACTGAACTTCCTAGTTCAAGTTCATCTCTGGTGTAACTCTACTTGATCCAAAACAGAGTTACAAGAATGAAAATGACACTCTATGCTTGATTAATTTTAAGCACCCTGTGCTTCAAAAGCTACTTTTTTGTTTCATAAACCTTTTTTGAACAGAATACCTCAACAGACTCCCAAAAGATAAAACATTAGCAAGGTGAAAACTATTTATATCTAACAGCAGTAGCTATAGCAGGACATCAACTTCTGTACACAGGACGAATTTAAAAATCAAAATACGTTGGTATTTGTTACTGTCATAAATGCTGTTGAACTACCCAGTATTTAAATTAATAATTTAAGTGTTTGCCTAATGAACTGGACTTGATTACATTAAGGCATTCTCAATTAATTCTGACAAATCATCTTCTGAATTAGAATACAGAACCAAAATGGTTTATGGATTCCTGGTCAAAGTGTTTACTGAGTGAATATTTCTTCAACAATTAAAAATAGCCCTGTTCTAAAGCAAAAATGCTTAAAAAGCAATCAGTGAGAAAGTTAGGAAAAAGAAACAAAATAACAAGCAAGTGCAGCAAATTCTCCTCTTAGCCATCCTGTCAGCTGGAAATTGGGAACTACAGTAAGTAGCAATAAGAAGTGACAAGTAGTGGAAAAGACGTGCTACCTCTGGCAGCTATTAAAAGCATGTTAAGAGGTTAGAACCAGCTGATATATAAACCTTTATAATATCATTCAGGAAGATAACTGGAAGCTATAAAGAAAGACAAAAGAATAAGCCATAGACCTCTGTCATATTACAAGAAATCAATGCACAGTTTTGTCTCAAACCAACAACATAGTAAGACATACTGAGTCTCAGAACTATAGACAGTTCTTTTAAATTTTATTAGGCTAGCTCAACCAGTTGCTCTTATTCACTGCACTGAATTAGGCAGCTTGCTTCCTAAGTGCTTTAAGTATTGGACTGGACATACAAGATTTCACTTCACTTCAGAGAATTTTATAGACCTCATTCAGGTGAAAAACTGTCACCAGCCAGAGTTAAATTTTCATACCATATGTTAACACTACTTTCCATCCTGTTCTCTTTTATCCATGTAACAGACGGGCAATCTCTGTCCTTTGGACATTCAAATTATTCTTTATATTTTTTTTAAACAGTTAAACATCAAACCATGTGTACTAGGACTGAATTGATGGACAATTACAAATGGAAAGCAAGGAGAAGAGAAACAATTACTCATCAGTCATATCAGTGTTAGGAATGAACAAGTCAGAGACATGATGGTAGCTAGGAAGGCAACTGTGGATAGTTTCGATTTTCTAGAAAATTATTTTTTAAATTATTCTCTAAGTATTTTAGATGCAGGAAGGGTAGGTGGAGAAATTTTATGCAAAACTAAAACAGTGCATAGAAAAACTAATCGTATTAACAGAAGTCACCTTCTTCTCTTTGTCTTAACAGTATCTTTTTTCCCAAGCTTAAAATTTCAATACTGTATGTTTTTCAGGGGGAACAGCATCCTTATACCTCTGTTCAGTGTTTCACAAACTTATGCTACTGTTCACATTATGTCAATAAGGTGAGTCCTCATTAGTCTTCATGGTAGTTTGCCTCACTTGGGGGGGAAAAAAAAGATTACACCCCAATCTTATCCTTTGGGAACTTTTAGGAGAAAGGGAAAATTGGTGCTAATATTAAGCCACAACTGTCTTTCCACTACCAGACAAGTAGCCATGTATTTGCATACACATTTAAAAACTGAGATCGCGTAGGGAGGTGGGGAAGTATGCTGGAGAACTTTCTGTTCAAGAACATGCCACCTCCTACTCACATTTTCTACATCATTCGTCATGCCCAGCTCTAAGCTTATTGCAGGTTTGCAAAAATGAAGCTGTTCTTCATCGTTAATAATTTTCCTAGACATTTTCATCTGCAGATCTCTAAGTCCATGACATTCAGTCAGAGCACTTCTCTGTCAATACCATGCTGTTAATCTGGGTAACTATTGTTCAGCATCTGCTAAACTGGTAATGGCGACTCATCTTCCAAAGCTGACGTATTTCACTACTGAGAGTCACACTAACGACCATTTCATGGAGACAGCGATTAGGCCAAATTCAGCTCTGGTCTCATTTTATCTCACCAGGGAACCTGACACATGGTGTCTTATCTCTGGCAGACCAACAAAGCACAGCAGAGAGGCATTGAGAGAGGTATTTGGGTACTCAGAATTCTGCAGAGAATTCTACACATGTCAGAGCAGAAGAGCTTCAAAGCATAAAAGGTGCAAAACATTTGTGACTTGCACGAGGCCAGTTCAGAACTTTTAGCCTCTAGGCACTCCCTTACCATTTCTGGGATGTTCTCAGGCTTTAACTCTTTCTGCTTGTTTGTTTGTGCACAGGCAAATTAAGTCATACCTTGTCTTCAAGTCCAATCTGGACCAGATGTTCAGCTAATGTTCATTGACACAGCAAGCACAATTCATGTGTCCTGAAGAATTTTTATCTGCAGTCTTCCATACAAGCATAAAGATGTTGGCAGGTTAGCAATAAATAGAACAAAATTTACTATTTTCCTAGTTTAATTTATTTACATTAATCTACTAAAAACGTATATAATCAATTACAACATTATTTCTTGAAAGAACTAAACCACATCGTATTAGAGAGCATCACTTTTTTTCTTCCATTTTTCTTATATTTTTTACATATCTTAATTTCATGCTTGATTCTTTGACTTACAGCCCAATTCAGCACCAGGGTATTTTACAGGACTTCTTTTAATGACCTTAGGAAGAGTGGAATTTTTTAATACTGATTTTGGAAAATTTTACAAAGTCATCAATCTGACCCCTCCCGCCCAAATCCCAACACTTACCACATAGGAAGCAGTGCTTCAGTTAGGTCTATTTTAAAGTCAAAAGCTATTTGTGAATGTCAAAATTTGTATTTAACAGTGAATGCTATATTATGTCTTTTATTTTCCCCCCTAAGTTACTTAGAAAAATTTGGAGACATTTGTGGCATTGTCCATGAAAGAATGAGGAACGCCTAGATGCCTGAAAATAGTAACTTCCTGATTTAAAAAATTGTTAAACAACTACAATTATTCACAGCAAGAGTAGTCATTGAAAGATTTATAATGCAGAAACATTGATGGCAAAATCACATGAATAGAAATTAAATGTACAGCACTGAAAGGTAACTTCTTACTTATAGGAAAAAGAAGAAAAACAAATTTAATCAGACAACAAGAATTCAATATTTCTAAAAGTATAAGAAAAGCCATAAACAACAACATAGAAAATGAAAAATCTAGATACATTTCAAAGAGAACTTAGACATGCCTTGGGAACTACTGTTCAGCATGACTGAAGATTTATCACAGAGATGTCTACTATTCAGTTTGCAAGAGAACAATGCAATGTTTGATGCATCTTAATCAACATAAAACAATATCAAAGAATAAGACACAACACACACAATCGAAGTTGTTAATGCATTATTTCAAACTTAAACTAGCACAATTTTATTGAGAACATTCAATTTACCAGCATAAAACTAGATAATGCAGAAGTAAATCAGAAAGTATTCAACCATAGTTTAATAGGGTCAATGATTTCCTTTTAGTTTAAACATAAAATGGGCACTTTTTAATGACAGTACTGTTACTTTGGGGTCTAACTTTGGAGCCTTTCCTTCAACTGAAGACACAATAAAGTGTGCCTATTTCTTGCAAGAGGTGACCATTATTTCTTGCATACATTCCATATTTTTCTTTTTTTGAAACACATTGTAAGCAATTCATAATAATCAGTTTTATCAAAACACTACTCTTATTTTTAATTTTACTGATAACTAGCTGATGAGTAACTAACGTAATGAGATTACAATAATCTTACTACTACTGAGTCAACGGCAAAACTCCAACTGACTTTAAGTGAGTCAGCATTTTGCCTCTGTTTCTGTTCATTTGCTTATACCTATTTGTAGTATAAACTATTAATTCATACAAAAGAAAATATCTATTAATCACCGGCTAACCTTTATGATTACAGAATTAACATTAAGTACAACTATATTGTTTAACATAACATTTTCTTACTACTTAACTATATGAAGTCTTTGGAGACAGAGTTTGGCCACAAAATCATAAACAAAAAAAGTGTTGTACAGTTTCAGTAGGAGTTTTACCTTGGCTAGCCCCAAACTCCAGGTCAGCAGTATGCGTGACCAGGCTTTTCAAAACACTGTGCACTCAATAGCTTCCAGCTGCATACTTTTAAAAGTTGGAGATTAATACAGGAAACAAAACAAAACAAGAACTCCTAATTACTGGTCAGTTCAAAGTATTTGAGATGTGAGCTAGTGGATGCCTTGTACTTCCGAAAGTCTTAGTCTCTCTATTTGGAGCTCAAAATACTCAGTTGATTGTATCAGTGCTGTGCTGACTGAGCACTATATAAATCTACCAAAGCAGGTTTTCAGATAAGCAAGAAACAGGAATCAATAATAAACAAGACTTAGAATGTTCTTTTTTGACAGACTTATTCATCCAATTTCATATTCTGTATACCCTCAAGCTCCCATATTTCAGGTGTGCAAGGAATGCAAAATCAGAGCTCTGTTGTAATCCTCCCAATTTACCCTCCCACACAATCAACCTTCCGAAACTCTGTTAATATTCCACACTGCCACCATCGTGACTAAACCCTCGCCCATCCCACTGTTTTCCATTTCATCAATTACAGTGCTATTTTCAAAAGCCAGTGCAACATTGAAAATTAATACAAACAATTTCCAAAGAAATAGAGATAAAACTGAAACAGCAGTTTTCTTTTTCTGTTTGTAAACTGTGTTCACTACATTCTCCTAACTTACAAAGCTACCCTGCAGAAGCTTCTCCTGACTTTAAGCCTTCAGTTTAGTTTTGTTGTGTGGACTCAGCTTCAAACTTAATTTACAGAAATGTGTGTTGTATTTGTATCTTGATTCGACTCCATTATCAGTTTAATTTACTTTCATAATACTTTGCAAAAGCTACTATTTAACTATGACAATTTAGATATTCTGTTTGACAGTTCCTTTCTGTTTGATATATACATAACTCAAAAGCAGAAAATATTTGGCCATTTTTAATCTTCCCTTAAAAATGGAATGACATCTAAACTGTATATTCTTGTATATTCTCCACTACCCACTGCCACCTACTGCAGAATTAGGAGCAATGCAAATAGACCTACTTTTGAGAAACTCTGAAGTTGAATTGTAAATATAAATTTAAACGCTTAGTGTATAATCTATGCAGATTTATGCAGCGATATATATGCATTATGGACTATTTTAGACC
The DNA here is from genome assembly GCA_013401315.1 of Balaeniceps rex. Classification (NCBI taxonomy): domain Eukaryota; kingdom Metazoa; phylum Chordata; class Aves; order Pelecaniformes; family Balaenicipitidae; genus Balaeniceps; species Balaeniceps rex. The sequence continues at coordinate 15,293 of VYZW01062111.1, read as the reverse complement.
TGAACTGAGTAGAATGGTTAGAATAACAAACGGTTAAGCAGTGTTAGCTTAAATCTAAAAGCTAAATTGTTTCTCTGAACAGGTGTCACTTTTTTCCATACATGATTAGTTGCACTGGTTCTAAAACATTTGTATAAATTATTGGGTTTTGGTTTATGTTTATTTTTCAATTTAAAAATCCTTTGAAGTAGTCACCCTTTCCGTGCTTCTTTAGGGTTTAATGCATTTGATCTTTAAAATGCAATTGCAAATGTGAAACTACCCCAGCTGAGACAGAGGGCTTGTACAACAGCTTCAGCCCTACCTTTTCATCAGTTGAATTACTTCCTAGGACTTAATGTCAAATGCCATAGGTTATGTAAGCATACATGTCATCTTAGGCTTATTTTTCGTATCAAAGAAACAAAAATCAAATTTGCTGAGAGTTAAACAGACAGCAATTTAAAATGCATTTTTAGTTTGTCAATATTCCAACTGTAAGCTTTTTGAACCATAGCAATGAATTTAGCATATTTATCTATGGTAATAATGCAAGCTTATTTTCCTTGTAAAAAATTTTTGGGAAAAAATTATTTCAAATTGAAATTTAAATTTTGTTGCAAAATGGATCTCCCTAGTCCTCAAACCTACAAGTTGTGTTACATCCAGTGTTTTTTTACTCCTCAAAAACATGAAAAATGAATTGATTTCTAAGTCAGTATTTTTCTATAAGAGGTGTATTCTTCCAGGTACAAACACACAAAAATTGTTTTTCCATTCCTGGGCTTCATGTTGGAATATATATCAGTTTTGACTTTCTGTAAGTGGTTTTTGTTTTTAACTGCTTCTCCAGCATAGAAATTTTAAAGGAGATTTTATCTTGCACATTTAAGAAAATGATATGTCTTATGCTCAGACATAATACTAGTACAGTAATTGTCAATCACATAAAGAATATCTGCATTAAAGCTGCTTCTTCTGTTTAATGCCTATGTGACTACATCACCAGTACCTCGGGTAAGAAACAGCTGTAGACCAAAGCCTCTTAATCACAAATTGTTTCTAAAAAATCCTTTAATATAAAAGATAAAATATTTGTTTGCTTACAGAACCTAATAGGTCTTTAAACAATGCTTGAAGGGATGAAAAAAGATATGTTATAAAACCCTTTTTGAGTGTTCATAATTTCATGCTTGTTATTGCTATAAACACCTATAGGTTAAAAAGTAAATAATAAAAACATTTCTTATATTAAAGATTTTAAAACCAATATCTATTGATTCCAGTTGCAGTTTCCTCTCAGTTTGAGATTTTTGTTTGGACAGAAGGAAAAGGAAAGGAATTATTTGTATGGTATCATGAGACTTCAGTTTTAAATATCAGAGTTCGGAGTATCTGGCAGGTGCACACATTGGAGTAAAGAGGTTGTTCTGAACACAAAGTTTTCTTTTATTCAACAAAGCAGAAGTAGTAAAGACTATTTAATAGATTTGAGCAATGTTAAGACTACACTAAATTGAAAGAAACAAGAACATGTACACTAAATCTTAATCCCATTGGGCTCAATGAAAACTTTCCTCTTAACATCAAAGAAACCAGGATTTGGCCTTTATGTCAACATTAACCCCTGTACCTTAGCTTTCCCACTGGTCTTTGCACAAAGCAGTATGTCTGCTGAATGCATGTGGCAAGAGCATACATTTTTGTGCTTAACACACCAGAAAATTGTAAGGATCTTGCATGAAGCTGGATTATTTTGTTTTTACTGGATGCAACAAAATAGTCTTCCTTTATATTTTGTACTATGAATTTATTGTGGTTTTCTCAACGCTTCATGTGAAGCAACATATGAACATAATACCAAGTCTAAATTTACAGAAATACATGACCACCATACTCAGCTTCACACATTTGTGATCAGGAGAAGCGATAGGTTCCCTTCTCTTTCTGGTGCGTATCAATAGTAAAGGGTTATACACTCCGTACAATTACCCTATTGTTATTCTACTGCCCTTTTTGTGAAATGTGACCAGAATGGCCAGAACTTAAGACCATCTTCTTCCTTTTCCTCTCTTTACACTCTTCCCATTCCCTCAGACATCTGTCCCAACCTAGAAGCCAAGACTTGGCCTGCTCCAGAGACTTTGACCTATTCCCACTTCCCTGTCAGGCTTTTCATTGCATCTATTTGACTCTATTATACAGCAATGTGGTAACTAAATGACTTCCAAGATAAAAAAAAGTGACTTGGGATGAGGACTATTTCTGTGGTGGAGGGAGATGAGGGAAGAAATCTTACCCTTGCCCTGGGAATGGAGCTACTCCAAAGGTATTACACCTTTCTGAGGATCACTTTCTGCCCGGTTACCCTCAGTAAAAGATGACACGACTCATTGTTTTTTCCCAGTTGTTGCCATTGACTATGCCCAGCATTTTACACATCCCGAGTAGTCAGTCAGCGGTTGTGAAAAATAACTAGGGAAACTCAAAGAACACCTTTGTTAAGTGTGGATCAAGGACACTTTCTCCCCTTCTTTAATTGCCCTGGTATCATGCTTATTCACTTACTCTTAAAACAGGCAATTTGAGTGCACCCTCAGCAAGTTTGCAGATGACACCAAGCTGAGTGGTGTGGTTGATACTCTAAAGGGAAGGGATGCCATCCACAGGGACTTTGACAGGCTTGAGAGCCGGTCCCGTACGAACCTCATGAAGTTCAACGAGGCCAAGTGCAAGGTCCTGCAAAGGGGTCGGGGCAATCCCAAGCACAAATACAGGCTGGGCAACGAGTGGATTGAGAGCAGCCCTGCCAAGAATGACTTGGGGGTACTGGTGGATGAAAAGCTGGACATGAGCCAACAGTGTGCACTTGCAGCCCAGAAAGCCAATTGTATCCTGGGCTGTATCAAAAGAAGTATGGCCAGCAGGTTGAGGGAGGTGATTCTGCCCCTCTACTCTGCTCTCATGAAACCCCATGTGGAGTATTGCATCCAGCTCTGAAGTCCTCAGTACAAGAAAGACATGGACCTGTTGGAGCAGGTCCAGAGGAGGGCCACAAAAATGATCAGAGGACTGGAGCACCTCCCCTGTGAGGACAGGCTGAGAGAGTTGGGGTTGTTCAGCCTGGAGAAGAGAAGGCTCTGGGGAGACCTTATTGCAGCCTTCCAGTACCTGAAGGGGGCCTACAAGAAAGCTGGAGAGGGACTCTTTTTCAGGGAGTCTAGTGATAGGATGAGGAATAACAGTTTTAAACCGAAAGAGGGTAGATTTAGATTAGATATTAGGAAGAAATTCTTTACTGTGAGGGTGGTGAGGCACTGGAACAGGTTGCCCATAGAAGTTGTGGGTGCCCCCTCCCTGGAAGTGTCCAAGGCCAGGTTGGATGGGGCTTTGAGCAACCTGATCTAGTGGAAGATGTCTCTGCCCATGGCAAGGCAAGGCAGTTGGAACTAGATGAACTTTAAGGTTCCTTCCAACTCAAAGCATGCTATGATTCTATGATTCTATGATTTAGATTTACTTCTCACTTCCAAGCACACCTACTATCTGTGGCATCCATTTCTCCCCAGTTTGGCTACTTAGTTTATCCATTTTTTCCAAAAAAATTTCATTTTGGAAAAGATTCCTATGCTGCCTCAAAACGGAATTATTTTTTCTGAGTTTGTCTTTTAAATAAAATTTGAATCTGTGCTTTACTGCTTTTTAATCATCTATGGATAGAAATGTTAAAAAAAAGTCTTGTTACATACCAGTTTAATTCAGATTCAGATGAAATAAATTTTGAATTTGCAGTAACAACAAGTCTGCAAAAGTGTTTGTAACTGTTGCAGAGTTGTTTGAGGATCAAGATAATTACAGTATACAGGATAACAGAAAATGTAATATACTGGCATCCTATGGCTATTCAGCTAATTTTCATGCCTTGACAGATCTTCAAACGCTGTATTTTCATAAACTGACTTAAAAAAAAAAAAGGCGATTCTCTTAATAGATATAAACAACATGACAAAGAACTCTAAGTATATAACCATTTAAATCGTATTCCATGCAAAATAACCTTAAAAATGTGGTGGAGTCTCAAATATTCATAGATTATGCTCATAGAAGACTTTAACTTAAAGATCAACGTGCACACATAGCAAAACAAAATCTGTTATGAAACAAGCGAATATCAAGCATCAAGAGGTGACAATTGTCACTTCTAAAAACAAAATAACAATGACTTTCTTTGCATTTACTCTCTGATCCTCATTTCCAAAGGCTTTGGCATTCAAACTGAATTTACCCCACGCACCATTTTGAGGATTTAACTTTGTATAAGACCTTACAGTTCTGGGTAGGAATTCACTCCTTACATGGCCAAGGTGTCCCTGCCCACCCATGAGCACTGCAACACTGTTCTGTTGGGGGCCTCTACTTCAATTCACAGAGCAGCACTTATCATTCCAGCTTATCCTCTAAGCATGGAATTTCTAGGAAAGGGAAACCATGCAATAGTTAATGCCTTGCTTCTCTCCCATTCTTGTCTTGAGTACTTGCCTATCTGGGACTCACACAAAAAGCTGCTCTGCACTGCAGAGATAGATACCATCTTACATCTCATTGAATGAGAAACTGAGAAGCTGAGTTCAGGTGGACTGGTTTCGCATATGTATTTTGGGATTGGGTTCTCCTCAGTTCCTGCAAAGCTTCCAGAAAGACAAACAATAGTTTTATCAAAAAGTTGTGGCTTTTTGTTTTGTTTTCTTTTCTTTTAAAGAATAAAACATTTTATTGAACACTTATACTTCTAAAAAATATATATTTATAGTAAAAAGTCCTGTCTTTTGTAGTGTTGTTTTTGATGAAAAATGCTTTATTAGTCCTAGTTTTTAACTTCAGTTATCTTATTTTCTTCATCTCTCATCTTACCGTGTATCCTTTCTTTGTGTTTTTTCCTCTCTGTAGGCAAATGTTACCTAGAAAACATTATTTAAAAAGGTGTGCTGGTTTTGGCTGGGGTAGAGTTAATTTTTTTCATAGTAGCTAGTATGGGGTTATGTTTTGGATTTGTGCTGAAAACACTGTTGATAATACAGGGATGTTTTCGTTACTGCTGAGCAGTGCTTACACAGAGCCAAGGCCTTTTCTGCTTCTCGCACCACCCCACCAGCGAGTGGGCTGGGGGTGCACAAGAAGTTGGGAGGGGACACAGCTGGGACAGCTGACCCCAACTGACCAAAGGGATATCCCATACCATATGACGTCATGCACAGCATATAAAGCTGGGGGAAGGAGGAAGGGGGGATATTCAGAGTGATGGCGTTTGTCTTCCCAAGCAACCGTTATGCGTGATGGAGCCCTGCTTTCCTGGAGATGGCTGAACACCTGCCTGCCAATGGGAGGTAGTGAATGAATTCCTTGTTTTGCTCTGCTTGCATGCATGGCTTTTGCTTTGCCTATTAAACTGTCTTTATCTCAACCCACAAGTTTTCTCACTTTTACCCTTCTGATTCTCTCCCCCACCCCACTGAGGGGGAGTGATCGAGTGGCTGTGCAGTGCTTAGTTGCCAACTGGGGTTAAACCACGACAGTCCTTTTTGGCACCCAACGTGGGGCTTAAAGGGTTCGAGATAACAACAGGTTTGATTGCAATGTGCTAGATTGAATTTACAGCTGTTATTGCTCTTTAGCTGTTAATGGGCAGGCTCCCATGCTTGCCATGGGGCTTGCCTGCGTTACTGTATATTAGAGTCTAGTCCTCATTAGTGGCGCCTTTTTGCTTTTGCTGCTTGCTGTACTGTTTATCGTCTTACTCTGCTGTGCCTGGGAACATTTTGATAACACCAATGGCCATGCACCTGGCCAGGGCATCGCTGCTGTTTCTGTGCTGCTGTATTGGACAGGCTGGAACTCCAGTGTGAACTTGAGTTGAAGGGACTGTGACCTGTGGATGAGTCCACACGGAAGCAGGACACCCTGAAGCATCTGTGGCCGTGAATAAGTCCACACCAGAGCAGGTACATCTTGAAGTTTCTGTGGCCATGGTTATGTCTGTGCCACAACAGGTATACCTCTGAAGGGATTGTGGCCCAAGGATAAGTCCATGCTGGAGAAGGCACACCTCGAACCATCTGTGGCTGTGGATAAGTCTGTGCTGTGGCAGGTACACCTTGAAGCATCAGTGGCTGTGCATGAGGTCATGCTGGAGCACCTCAAAGTGTATGGCCATGGATAAGCCCATGACAGAGCAGGTACGGCCCTGGAGGGACTGCAGCCATGGGTAAGGCCATGTTGGAGCAGGTTTACTTCTGAAGGGACTGTGGCTGTGGGGAGGGCCACACTGGAGCAGGTATATCTCTGAAGGCATTGTGCCCCATGGAGAACGCCACGCTGGAACAGGTGCACCTCAAAGCAACTGTGGCTGTGGATAAGTCTATGCTGCAGCAGGTATACCCCTGGAGAGGCTCCACTTGAAGCAGGTACAACCCTGAGGGTCTGTGGCTAAGTCCAAGACGGAGCAGGGGCAAGGGGAGGAGTTCATTGCAATGTTAAACCCTATAACCTGGCCCAAACGGACTAGGGGTGGAGACTGTAATGGAAGTACCTTTAAATTGTTGTAACCCATGATTTGAGTTGCATGGATAGGAATTACTAAAGCAGGAATCACCTGAACCAATGGAGGACAAGCCTTACAAGAAGCAGTGCAAGTGCAGCAGTGACAGGACCTGAGCTGGCTTTGGTGCCCAACAACTCCACACAACACACCACCTCTCCTGTCCTGAGTGACCATCATAACAGATGGAGCCCAAAGTTATGGACTAAATGAACTCAACGGACATTTGTGGACATTTTAAAGACATTTCACAGGGGTGGTCCATAGACTAATGGAATGATATCTGTGTATTATATTGAAGGATGGGAAAGCAGGGGGTGGTTAATGAGGTTGTATTGGATAGTGTGGTACCTGAGCATGACATAAATGGTATGGAATAAGGGGTGGAGAATGGTGGAGAATTTCATGTTGTGTAATAAACCAAATGGTGTTTTAAAAGCATACACCACATACTTGAGTACAAAACGCAGTGGTAGGAGACAAAAAGAGACTCGTCACTTTTTTGTGTTTCACTGATTTTAAGATTGACTGTAGCCTGGCTGTATTATTACATATATATTTAGGCTTTCTAATGCTGCCATCATTTCCTTCTGACTTTCCACAGACCCATATAGCCATTTGATAACCGGGGATCACATTTCAGCATTGCCCTTTCTCCTTTGAAACACCCTCACCACAGCCTTAATCATAGAGTAACTGAACTGACCAGATGGCCAGCTTGATTTCAGAAAGTGCAAAGTGAACATAATATTTCACACTCCTCATGCCCAGGTCATATCATGGCTTAATGCTTTTTTCCTTAAGAGTTAATTTCCTATAAATAATTTTCTGCTCCATGAATTACACTACTTGGGATACTTTGTTTCTTTCCTCCTTGCACTTCCAACTCTGCATTATCACAGGCTGACCTGTGCATAAATTATTGTATCTCTACTCTGAAGATACCAGCACCCATTCATTCAGACTCATCTTAAAAATTTACATGTTCCTCATGACTAAATTTGAGCAAATTCATACACAATTCTAAAAGCCAAACATTTAAGCAGTCTACATTAATGGCATTGCCAGTATTTGTCCCCCACTACTGACTGCACCCTAACAAGGATTATTCTATTGCTCCTAAACTAAGAGGTTTAGACTGAGAACCACAAAATTATTTCAGATCCTACCTTCTATCAATTTATTTGGAAAAGAGACACCAAAATAGTTTAAGACCTAAATACCTTTAAAGATTTTCAATCAGGTTCTTGAGCTGAAACAGAATCTGTTGTTTTAGACTGAGGTAACCTTCTAAGCAACAAGTATAGGGAAAATGTCAAGAACAACTCTGAGTCAAGGTGCAAGTATTAATAGCATTCAGCTACAGCCTGGTCATTCTTCTACGATATGGAGAAATATTTCTCAGGAACTATATGGCAGAACCTTTGTTCCTACTGCTTATTAATTGCCTTCTTCAATCAGTGTAGAAAGTTTTCTATGTGGTAACTTTATAGGGAAATAATACCCATCTTTGTTTTAATCACTGAAGAGAAAATTGCTACAAATAAGTTTTTTGTATGGTGTGCAGTTGAATTTCAGATACAGACTTGAGACAAGACTAGAAAAGGGCAATTAATATGACCATGAAAGGTAAGTAAGAGCCACTAAAACTAGAAAATACAAAGCAAACCCCTAAATCAGATCTGAGTTTGACTTCCGTCTTAGTCTCTGCCATGCTGCCATGGATCTGAGCTGAATATCTTTTTAGACTTAATGTAATTATCTACAAAAATACTTAATATTACATCCTGGAGTTCTGCTCATTTTAAAGAGAATTTTTCTCAACAGTCCATGTTAATAACACAGTTTACTTTTTCCCTTGTGCAATACTTGAGTTTATCAGATAAAATCAAAACCGCTGACTATGGAAATACTGAAAGATGCATTTCATGATAACCTAGCAACAATTTATTCCCACTAACATCTCCCAGCAAGTAAATGTTAAGTTGAATGTAGCTGCTTGGCAAAAAAGATCAGAGCCATTAAAAAGGCATAAGAGTATAGCTTAGCTGAGGAAAATCAGAAAAACTCTAAAAACTCTTGGATATGCTTTTCACTCTCCAATGGACAGAAACACATATGTGCACAGAAGCTGATATTTTACTCCCAGGTCTCCTGCTTCTCCTACAATCCACAATCCTAGTCACCTTTTCACCAAGTACTCAAAATGTAGGTATTCAGAATATATCAGCCCCTTCATGTGAGCATCCTGCCTGTCTGTACTGTCACAGTAATCCAGAGTGTGTGCATTGCTGAGACCTGAGCTTGATGTAAAGTACTTCTGATCTCACATGTTCTAATCAGGTGATAATCTTTCAACAGATGTGAGGCTATTTTGCCCAGCTAAAGAAGGATAAATCTAGATTTAGCTAGTTATCATGGCTGGCTCTAAAAGGAGTTATCTATATAATTAGTAATAATAGCAATGAAAACTTGTAATTGTTCTAGCCTTTCCTTTGAATATGTGTTTGCTAACGTCCCATGAGGGACATGGCATGTTTTTAAAAAAAACAAGCTTTTCTTCTGAGATGAAAAGGATAGAGAATTGAAACCAGTTCATGGCTTGCAATCATCATTCATCGTGGAATAAAAACGCAAGTTTGCTGGTTGACAGTACTATCTAGTTCAAAATTCAAGAATACAGTAGACAGAGCTGACAATGAAGTAAATGCTTCCTGACAACTAAAATCTATAATACTTATAAAGCGTGTGTACAGTTGCAACTTACTGAAATAGATGCATTGCATTAGAAACCTTACACAGTTTCTACTAAAACACATAATCAGACAGTCCAGCAAAAAACATGGACCTCATCAGCAAGGATATTGTGCACTTAGTTTGCCAATTGATCTTTTTCTAGAGGCAGGTTCAAGCAAATTTGCTTGATTTCACANGGGGGGGGGGGGGTGAGGGGAGAACAGGCCTAGTGCATTCAGTGTTTGGATTGATTTGTAGTGCAAAGGTACAAATCTCTCGGTACCCTTGCAAAGGATGTTTTGACACTTTCAACCTTGTAGCATTGATACCACGAGACCCTGAGAAGCCAGCCAGTAGGATGAGGTTCCAGGGTAATTACAGGTCAGGAATCAGTGGCAGCCCTAACAGATGGCTGTTGAGTAAAGGTGAAACTCAAGCCCTGTACAGAGGGCCTGAAAAAGAACTATACAAGATTTCATACAATGCTTGAGCCCCGAACAATATAACTACACGTTTGTAAAGCCAAATACTACAACAGCAGTCTCTTTTGTAGGGCAAACCAATCATTCCTTGCACTTACTGACAATTAATTTAAGGCCTGAACTTGATCATGACACTCAAATTCTTTTTTGTTTAGTAAATACAAAACAAAAATTATTTTCTAAGACAAAATGGTTGGTCAAATGAGTAATTTGCGATGCTGCTTTGCAGAACTTTTATAACAGAGAAATAACAAGTTTACTGCTTTTTTTTCCCCCTGTGTTAATGTTATATCATTCACTTATCTTGGCATCTAGATATGTGAACCTAGCACTCTATTTTCTAATCTGTTCATCCAGGTGTCATTTTCTCTTTCAAATATATATGCACTTTCCTCAGTGAAGACAAAAAAATGTAAACAAACACCTCCAAAGTCATTCCTGATACTACAGCAGGAGCTGGAAATGGTAAATGATATCCAAAGTATGGGGTGTTGTACATGCAGGTACCATGACAAGCAACTCATAGCCTTTATAAACAAACTTTCACAAGGGACAATAACTCACTAACAATCACACAGTAAATCAATGGAAGAGCCAGAAGTAAGATTTCCAGTCTAATGTCCTTTCCATGTGGTCATTGTGTCTCTTTACAGATCTGCCCACAAGTAACAATGGCATTGCAACACTATATAAAAAGTTTGCCTTCTCAACGGATTACATGTAGTAACGGTCTCCATCTATAAATCATAGCATCAGTTCCTTTGTTACAACAGCTTTCAGAAAGGGCCTATCCAAAAAGATTTTATTTTCTACCAAACTAGTATAAGAACCAACCAGAAATACAGCATAAGTAACAATATGTACTGAAGCATATTCTAGACACAGATTTTGGAATACATATAGCGGATGTTTTAATTTGCATGCTCTTTTGTATAAGATTTAGGAATCAGCCATACGCAGTAACAGCAAGGTATGGAGGCACTTCACTGGTCCAGGGATAAAACCATGCATTTGTAACTGATGGACACAAGAACATTCTGCTGAAAACTATCTATATTAAAGTTTTATGCGCGTGGAGCCTGAGAAAGAGGGATAAAACACTGTATTAATGTTATAGATTAACTTGACAAGACAGCTGATCCCATTGTGCTCACAGTAAGTGAATATGAGGTTCGCTGAGTGTTAACACAGAGAAGAAATTATTTTCTGTAGAGACTGCTCAGATAAATTCTGGTCAAAGTATTATTACCCTTGCATATTACATAAAAGTTATATTTTCAATTTTCTTTAATTTTTCTGACATTGATCTTATTAACTTGTGTTTAAAGTCTGCTCTTACAGACATTTTTGTGATACTCAGTACAAACAGTATTTTTCATATTTTGTGTTTTTTACCAAAATGAGAAAATAATGTAAAAATCATGAGTAAAATTAGGTAAGTAAATTAAGTGAGTATAAAACTTTCAAATAAGTCAAATAATAAAGAAAATTCTGAAATAACTATTTTTTAACAAGTTCCTTTTGGGGCTAGATGTGATCACTAGGAAGGCCACTTGTCAGGAGCAGTTTTATAAAATCGTTATTTGTTAACTCCTAAACTTACTCATATACGCACCTTCGTAGTCACAATGGTATGAATTATTTCCCTGTGGATTATTTTCATCCTCTTCAGATATTGAGAACTCTTCCACCATGTATGCTTATGCTTAATTTTTCTAGCGTACACAATCCAATGAGATTACACATGATTGTGGAGTTAGGAATGAGCTATTTTTGTGGTCACAAACCTATTCTTTACTAATACTTTCTTTTGATATTTCAATAACACAACATGGAAAGTAATTATCACATAAACTCAGAAACAACAAATATTAAAAAAGCAAATAATTGTAAAATTCTTCCTAAAATTGTCTTCCCATTATTTTAATGAGAAGCTAGCATAAAATGCATCAGACCTAGAAAGTAAAACTGTATAGGAAAGGAATCTTTCCCTTTCAGTGTGTTGACTAACTTAAAAAAAACAAAACAAAACAAAATGTAAGCACTGTGAAGGACAACAAAATTGGCTTTTTTAAATATCTTAACAGCAAAAGGAGAATCAGAGATAACATTGGTCCATTGCTTGATGAGGTAAGTCATCTCACAAATAGGGACATAGACAAAGCGGGGATGTTTAATGCCTTCTTTACCTCTGTCTTCAACACCAGTGATGGGCCCTGGGACCCCTGGAGCCCTGTGTTGGAAGACCATGACTGGGGGATGATAAACTCCCAGCTGACCCTGAACTTGTTCAAGACCTGCTGCTCCAGCTGGATGTGCATAAATCTATGGCGCCTGGTGGGATTCATCCCAGGGTACTGAAAGAGCTGACCGATGTCATTGCGGGACCTCTCTCCATTATTTTTCAAAGGTCTTGGGAGTCTGTAGAGGTCCCAGTTGACTGAAAGCTGGCAAATCTTGTCTCAATTACCCAAAGAAGGGTAAGAAGGAAGACCCTGGTAATTACAGGCCTATCAGTGCCTGGTAAAACTATGGAGAAGGTTATTCTGGGAGTTATTGAAAAACACTTGAGAGACAACGCAGTCATTGGTCATAGCCAGGATGGGTTCACAAGGGGAAAATCCTGTTTAACCAACTCAATTTCCTTTTATGACAAGGTCACCCGTCTAGTTGACCAAGTGAAGCCAGTAGATGTGGTGGGTTTGGGTTTTAGCAAAGCTTTTGATACTGTGTCTCACAATATCCTTCTGGATAAAATGTCTAGCACACAGCTAGACAAGCTCACCCATATGTTGGGTGAGCAATTGCCTGACGGGTCGGGCTTAAAGGGTTAAAGTAAATGGGGTTACATCAGGCTGGCTGCCAGTCACCAGTGGGGTTCCCCAGGGCTTGATTTTAGGGCCAGTGCTCTTTAATGTCTTTATAAATGATCTGGACGCAGGAATCGAATGTACATTAAGTAAGTTTGCTGACAACACTAAACTAGGAGGAGCTGTGGACTCCCTTGAGGGTAGGGAGGTCTTACAGAGAGATCTGGACAGACTAGAGAGCTGGGCAATCACCAACCATATGAAATTTAACACAAGCCAAGTGCCAGATTCTCCACCTGGGATGGGGTAACCCTGGTTATACATACAAACTGGGGGATGAGAGGCTGCAGAGCAGCCCTGTGGAAAGAGATCTGGGGGTTTGGGTTGATAGCAAGTTCAATACTGGCAGCCAAAAGTGCCATCCGTGTCCTGTGGTGCATCAAGCACAGCATAGCTAGCTGGTCGAGGGAGGTGATTGTCCCACTCTACACCGCGCTGGCGCGGCCCCACCTCAAGTACTGTGTGCAATTTTGGGCACCTCAATATAAGAAGGACATCAAACTATTAGAGTGTGTCCAGAGGAAGGCGACCAAGATGGTGAAAGGCCTCAATGGCAAGACTTATGAGGAGTGGCTGAGGTCACTTGGTTTGTTCAGCTTGGAGAATAGAAGGCTGAGGGGTGACCTCATCGCAGTCTACAACTTCCTCAAGGGAGGCAGCAGAGGGGGAGGAGTCCGGGGTTGGACTAGATGACCTTTAAAGGTCCCTTTCAACCCAAAGCATTCTATGATTCTACGATTCTATGATGTCCTCTCTCTGGTGACCAGCAATAGGACACAAGGAAATGGAATGAAGCTGTGTCAGGGGAAGTTCAGATTGGACATTAGAAAAGGTTCTTCACTGAGACGGTGGTCAGTCACTGGAACAAGCTCTCCAGGGAAGTGGTCATGGCACCAAGCCCTTCAGAGTTCAAGGAGCATCTGGGTGATGTTCTTAGTCATATGGTTTAGTTTTAGGTAGTCCTGCAAGGAGCAGGGAGTTGGACTTACCAATCCTTGTGAGTCCCCTCCAATTTGAGACATTCTATGATTCTACGATTCTAAACCTGTCAGTAAATGTTCAAACAGCAAAGCAGAATTTTGAAACTGTAGAGAAGTTAGATTTTGACTTGAATTTGTTTACTGTTTTGTTCCAGTGTTTGTGCTAGTTTACAGGGCAATATATTTTCCATAAACTCAACATTTGTTTTTCCCTAAACTTGCACTGTGATCAGATCCATGAGTATACTCTGACAAACTGTACAGCCTAACAATGGGAAGTTGTAACGCAGTTGGATGTCATGAAGTTTTTTAAGCCTGTACTGTGATCTGACTGCTACTTTAAAGAACTAATATGACTATGCTAATAGGTCCCCCATGCATCTGGTTTTACCCAAGGATTGGGTTAGCTCCAGAAAAACCAGTCATATTACAGATCTAAGATTTCATCACAGCCTAGACAGTAAGTCAGCAATACTGAAAAAGAAAAATGAAAGCACTACACTTGCTTTCTTAAAGTGCCTCATTTACTGTGCTATTGTACTGGCATGCCTGGTACATTTGGGGGTTTGGACTAGATGACCTTCAAAGGTCCCTTCCAACACAAACCATTCCATGATTTTCCACTTAACTGTGCATATCCTTGCTTTTGTCATTTTGTGACACAATCTTAATATCCATTCAGTGTTTTGGATATTATATATTGGTCATCTTTTGTGACCGGACGCTCCAAGAACTGGAGGAAAACCCCATGGACTGGAGGAAACCAAATGTCACTCCTAAGTTCAAGAAGAGCAAGAAGGAGGACCCAGAGAACTACAGGCTGGTGAGCCTCACCTCGATCCCTGGGAATGTGATGGAGCAGCTAACCCTGGATACCATCTCCAGGTACATGAAGGACAGGAAAATCATCAGGAATAGTCAGCATGGATGCACCAAAGGGAAGTCATGCTTGATCAACTTGATAACTATCTACAATGAAATTACTGGCCTGGCAGATGACAGGAGAGCAGTGGATATTGTCCAGTAAGGCTTTCAACAGTGTCCCGTAAGATGCTCATAGAAAAGTTATTGAAGCATGGGCTGAATAGGCAGACAGTGAAATGGATTGAAAACTGGCTGAATGGCCAGGCCCAGACAGTAGTAATCCGGGGCACAAGTCTAGTTGGAGGACAGTAACCAGAGGTGTACCCCAGTGGTCAATACTGGGTCCAATCCTCTTCAACATCTTCATTAATCATCTGGATGGTGGGGTAGAGCACACTTTCAGGAAGTTTGCTGATGACACAAAATAGGGAAGAGTGGCTGATACACCGAAGGTTGTGCTGCCATCCAGAGGGACCTCAACAGACTGGAGAAATGGGCTGACAGCAACTTCATGAATTTCAACAAGGGGAAGTGCAAAGTCCTGCACATGGAGAGAAATAGTCCCAGGCATGGACATATGCTGAGGGCCACCCAGCTGGAAAGCAGCTTGGCAAAAAAGGACATAGGGCTCTTGGTGGACACCAAGTCGAACATGAGACAGTAATGTGCCTTTGCAGCAAAGAAGGCTAATGGTATCCTGGACTGCTTTAGACAAAGTATTGCCAGCAGGTCAAGGGAGGTGATCTGCCAGCACTGGTGAGGCCACACCTGGAGCGCTGTGTCCAAT
>VYZW01062110.1:32483-45477 GCA_013401315.1 Balaeniceps rex | reverse complement strand
TCCAACCCAAAGCATTCTATGATTCTATGATTTCTCCCCACCTCCAATCATTGACAATGATTATAAATAATTATAGCAGGTTTAGCAGTGAGCCAGTTCAGATCAAGACTACTGCCCATACGCTTAGGTAGTCAATATGAAAAGTTAACAGCAAGAGAGATCTCACCAAATTTCAACATTTGTATGAACAGTTTCATCATGTAAGGATGCTTTAAAAAAAGGAGGTAAAAACAATACAATTTCTCCACAGAGAGCAGCTCCCAATTCCAGTGTTATGATCTATGACTTGACAGCATTTCATTTTCTTGTGCAAGGTTTTTCTTTTCTTTTTTTTTAATACAGTAGCACAGTTTTATCTTAAACAATAGACTTAAGTAAAATTCAGTCATTCATTTTCTTAAATGGTGCTGCATCGTCAGCACCCTATAATTATTTTGGCGTATGAACACAGTAGTTCAGAATAAAAGTCTTAAATTTATGCAATCTTACAGCACCTTTGGCATAAATCATATGCTCCTAGATATTTTGCATGATAATTCAGCCTGTACAAAACCTGCCAGCTCTTGAAAATGCCTTGTATTATAGACTACCCAGCAGAAGATTTGTTACATTTATAATATTCCTATCAGCCAGTACTATGCAATTAAATTCAATATAAATTATCACAATAAAAAATAAGATCCAATTAAGTCCAAACTGCCAGCCAACCAGAGCAAAAAGATCTTACCTTAGAATAGCTAGCTAGAACTTGTAGTTATTATTATTGTGTCGTATTTCTTGCATATACTTGCTTACCTGTCGCTAGTCTCACTTCCAAAAAGTATACAATTACAACATATTCCTCTTCACATACAGGCATCTAACCCTCAGGGCTGAATATTAAGACTAGAAAACCTAAAAATCCTGAAATTCCCAAGGTGGTGTTTTTAAGAAGACCATGACCTTCCATGCTCAGGACTTCCACCAGCTACAGGTATCCTACCCTTTCAATGAAAAAAGTTCCCCTCTGAACAGCTGAGGCATGCGATAAGGCTTTCATCCAACTCAGGCACTCAACTATGGAGAAAGAGAAGAATCCTCATATGCTCAGAGTACAAATAATGCACAACTTTCTACACCCATGCTCCAGCTACACTCCCGAGAGAAGCCAGCATGCTGCTACACTGCAGCTAAAAGCTGGCGCATCAACAGAACTCTCTTAAACCAAGCCATAACCCATTCTGTTCTTGCCCCAGCACAGTGCTGTAGAAGGTCCTGACTGGCTTGCTGACTGACTCACAAAAAGACATCAGAGATTCAAGATAATATCCATGATGAATGTAAATTACTTAGAACTTCTCAGATGTTCTATCAAGTTTTTGAAACTGGATAACAAATAGATGATTTGGCGTTTTTGAGAGAAATGAACCAGTACAAATGTCAAACAGAACATCTACAGATAAACATAGAAACCTCACATCCCAAGTGTAATGAGGATTGGTAGTGGTCCAAACTAAGAATACCAACTAACTTTTGAAATTTGTTTGCCTAAAGTTCTGAAATTCATATTTAGCACCAATTTGTAAAACTCTCAATTATCCACAATCTTGTTAAAAAAATCTCTTAATATATAAAAAATGGAAATATATTCAAGTCTGTATTTTTAAGTGCAAAAGTTTGAAAATGTTGGCTTAAACATATGTCTATTAACAGAGTTCATTATCTCATCTATTTTGAATCAAAAGAGTCTATGAGGAGTAACTTCGGGAATGAGACACAAAAGTAGAAGTGAGACTAAATTGGTTTGTCCAGTTGTCTTGAAGGGGAAGAAAGGTTTAAGTTCAATCTTAAGATTACAACTAGCTCATATACTCAGTAACAGATTTGCTTTTTTTTTCTAGTTAAACTGGACTCTTTTTTTCTTTATACACTAAATGTAACAATTTTTGACACTGACTTTTGTGGATGAAAACTTTAGAATTGGAAAAAAAAGCTTTTGGGTGAGGTTCAAGCACTAAACCTTAATAGAACCAATGACTCTTGCAGGAGACAAAGAAAGAAGCCAGTGCTGCAATAATCCCATTTTAAGATTAAAACCTAGAAATAAAAATTTCCCTTAACACATGTAAGGATAAAGTGACACTATGTACCTTTAAAACACAGTAGGAAAGGCATATTTCAACATATGCTCCTTTACCCAAATGGCACTGATCCATCATCATACCCTCAGTTGGTTATTCTTAGAGGTACACTTCACACTCAAAATAAAGAAGGCACTAAAGTTCCTGAGGGTGACAGGAAACCCAGCAGAGTATGAAATTATAGACAGAGTTATTTACAGATATTTTCCTGTGAGAAAAGAATGGTAAGAATGTGGCTTGAACATTAACAAATCCACTAGAATATCGGTCTGCCTGGCATAGTCAGCAGGTTTGGAGAGGGATTCAGTGGAGCTGGAAATTCAAACTTTAGCTTGTAATCAGAAAAATCCTACTTCAGAAATTTGAACCAGCAGCTAGAAACATGTAATGTAATATCGAACTCTCCTAAAAAGGTACCCAGCTAGAGGGATCTTATACTGTGTATGTGAAGTCTATGACTATTTAGCTAAAAAAAAAAAAAAAGCCAATGACACTGAAGCTCTTTATTATTCTGCAGGGACTTATTCATAAGTGAGTGACACGGACAACATCTGCATTTCCTTCCTTTTCTTTCCTTGGGAATGGTGCTGCAGATTGTGTGTGCAATTCCTCCATTAGGATGTTGACAGAGCAGAAGTTAAACTGAAATAAATTTCCAACTGAAATAGTCCATTCTATTCTATTCTATTCTAAAGATACATTCATGGAAAATAAATTAGAATAACTGACTTTTAAAAGAAGATTATTCAAAATGTTTATTCAGGTTGTTTATGAAACAATTATTCAGAATGTTTAGGAAACAATTTAAATGAACTGGTTACTAATTATTGATGTTTTACTGTCAAGTAGGAAGGCACGTGCACTGGGGTTCTATGGGAGATCCAGTTCATACCCTGCAAATAGCCAAGAATTTCATTGTCAGCTTTAGAAATGAGAAGTTCAGTACAACGCAGGAAGCCCAGAATTAACTACTTCCCTGTTGCTTTAGCATAGCAGAGACATGCAAGACCTGTTTCATATTATTCTCCCAAGACACCTCCACACCCCTCAGGAACGCCACTATGTAGTGCTGATTTTCCAGAGTACCAGTGGTTCTTCAAAGAACACTGACAAATACACCACGCCATACAGAAGCTGTTATGTGGTTCAGCCAAGAAGTCAGTTTAGGCTTCTTGGAGAAAAAAAAGATTGTTTATTTATTAAACAAGCAGATAAATAATGAAAATGACGGAACAGATTTGGGGATTATTAGGGAATATTTATTTGGCAAGAGAAAGCAGACAGGACTTGATGAGATTTATAAGAGGTAAGTCCATAAAAAACATTGTTAACAGAACAAACCAGTTAAGTCCACAAGCAAGTTGGCAATCAGTTTGCAACACCTGTTTTCAGACCAGCGCTCGCAGAGTTTAAAATGATCTCCCCACAACCTCTAGGTCAAGAAACACAAGGTAAAAATACACTTTCAGGATTGCTTACTGTGAACATTAGCCACACCAGATGCAATTTTCAACCAACAGAGTTCAACACCAGGTGGAGGAGGGCTGAGCATTCTGTCCTGAATGGAGCATATCAAAATCATACGGTCAACAAGTTGCAGACTGCTGAAGAAAGCAGGTCCCTCCTGACTAGTGAAAGTAAGAAACAGAAAGGTCCATCCAAGATAGTCACAAAGCCGTATTTATTTACAAAAAATTGCATTTCCCTTAACTCAAAATGTGCTGAGCATTACTCATGTACTGGAAGACAACACCTGCAGCCCTCAGGGCTTCCCAGAGTCTCCTAACGATTTCCATCTAGGATCTCATTGACTTACAGGATCAAAGGTAAGCATCAAAAGTAGTCATCTGAAGTGTTCATTTCAGCCTTTGTATCAGCAAACACTCCGTAGTGTAGGACATCCTTCCTGAATAATTAAAACACAGAAAGGACACATACAGTCCTCATCAGTGGGGAATTCCAAGAGCCCTGAAGTGAAGGAACACTCTCTTAAGCTTTACACAATGCAGCCATACTGCATCCAACAAACACTCTTTCTCCCCAGGCCACCTGGCAAGATCCTGCTTTCACTCTGAGCTCGCTCTGAGCTACCAAAGTAAATGATAATTTCGTGAAGCTGTGTTTGCCACTACCACTTTCTCCCCTTGACAAGTTTGCAGATGATACAAAATCAAGAAGAGTGGCTGATACACCAAATAGTTGTGCCACCATTCACAGATACCTTGACAGGCTGGAGAAATGGGCTGACAGGAATCTCATGAAAATTGACAAAGGGAAATGCAAAGTCTTGCACCTGAAGAGGAATAACCCCATGCACCAGTATATGCTGGGGGCAGACCGACTGGAAAGCAGTTTTGCAGAAACAAACCTGGGGGTCCCAGTGGACAATGGGTTGAATGTGACCAAGTGATGTGCCCTTGAGGCAAAGGCCAACAGCATCCAGGGCTGTATTAAGAGCAACATCACCAGCAGGACAAGGAAGGTGACCATTCCCCTCTACTCAGCACTGGTGAGGCCACACCTGTGTCATGTGCTGGGCTCCCCAGTACATGACAGACATGGACATACCGAAGCAACTCCAGTGAAGGGTCACAAAGATGATTACGGGACTAGAACACCTTCCATATGAGGAGGTGCTGAGAGATTCTGATTAAATGTAAGAAAAAACTTTTTTTTTATTCTAAGGGTGATCAAACACTGGCACAGATTGCCCAGAAAGCTTGTGGAATGTCCATCCTTGGAGATATTAAAAACCTGACTGGACACAGACCTGAGCAACCTGCTCTAGCTGACTCTGCTTTAAGCAAGAGGACTGGGACTAAAGGATCTCCAGAGGTCCCTTCCAACCTCACTGATTCTATGATGAACCCCAGGCCAATACCAATGTCCAACACTGCACTCTGGCAAACCTTCAGCTTTGCAACTCCTGCCCTCAGGAAAGCGTTCTAAGCCCATGCATTATACAGAGAACTAACACTGCAAAAGGAGCTGCATCCTCTATCTCTTTGCAAAGGATTTAATGAAACAAACATGTCGGAAGAGAGAAAAATATCTGGAATTGTCAAAGTGTTGTGCAAATATCCTTGGCCACTGTTTGAAAGGGAAGAATAGAAGATGACAAGTCCAGTCAGAAGTATTTTGCTTTAAACTGTCTTAGATTGCACAAAGTAAGGTCGTATTTGCACAACAGAATTCACAACATGCATCCAGTGTAGAAATGAGCCAATATACAATGGCGTGTAACACTGAACACAGATGCTTTCAATGCTCAGGTGTGCAAAGAGTATAGAAGCTCTGCATCAGTGATCACAGATGTCCCATGACTTCATTTCATACATCCAAGGTCACATAGTTTCTTTTGGCACATAGATACACACATGTAGGCTACACATGCAGGTGTATACCAATGTGCCTCCTACCAATTATAACTGAAACGCC
Source organism: Balaeniceps rex (assembly GCA_013401315.1). Taxonomy (NCBI): domain Eukaryota; kingdom Metazoa; phylum Chordata; class Aves; order Pelecaniformes; family Balaenicipitidae; genus Balaeniceps; species Balaeniceps rex. Next base: position 39,919 of record VYZW01062110.1, on the reverse strand, counting down.
TATTCTGTCCCCTGGTTCTCCTCCCCAGTGGTCTAGTAAGTTAAATCTACAGGCACTGTCCTAGGACTTTCGATTTATGTTCCAGATACTCTCTCCACCCAGGTGTTATACACTTTAAAAAAATCTGAACACCATGCCTGAGGAAATAAGACCTGTGTTAAAGAGAACCAGAAGGAACTAGTCATGTGGATCACAAAAATGGCAAAGGAACACTATAATTAACATTTATTTTAGGCCATTTTATGGGACCTGCAATTCCTACTACACACATGAAAAACCTAACGGCTTGCTCAAGGTCTCTTCTACCCACAAATGATTCAGTAAGAATTGTGTAGATATGAAGAACAGGACAGCAAGACAGAACCAAGGTACAAGTAAGTTAGAACTCCAACCTGACCCTCGGGTCCAAATTAAGATGCACTGCCAGGCTTCCAAGAAGGAGTCCGGCAGAGACTCTATAATGGCAGGAGACTGTAAGGAAAGAGCAAGGGCATTGCCTGAGTTTTGTTGGGAAGCCACGATAAGTGCAAAATCGATGTATGAGGCAGAAATGAAGACAGTGGGCAGAAAGAACTTCACAAAAGCAGTTGATTCAAAACACACAAACCTAAAAATCAGCTGAAAAAAACCCTCACCAGACAGATAGATAGATAGATAAAGAACATTAAAATGGGCAGTGGTTTCATACCTGCAAATTGTTTTTTTAGGATAAGCCATCTAATATATGATACAATTGTGACAGTCAATGAGTGACATGGCACTAAAACTGCCAAAAGGAATAAATATGCTGGCATTCAGTGTTAAATACTGATAAGGCTAACTACAGTGCAAAGGCATTTGAAAAGCAGAGCATGAGAACAAAAAGACTTAACCATTTTCTGCCACCAAGTCTGTAAATCTCACCCTTTGACATTTCAGCATCTTATGTGTGCCTCTTACCAAGGAATTCAGCCTTCCAGCAGTCAAAGGTGTAAGTACTGCTTTGGCTGCAGATCACCTAACAATAATACACATGCAAAGCACACAAATGACATTCCCCTTAGCACAGAAGGGGCTGTGGTGCTAATGGGAAATGTGGTATTTGGAGACAATGATGAAATTCTAACAGCTGTGGCAGATTGGAGGGTGGAGAGAAAAAAAAAAAAAGAGAGAGAGAAAGGGGATAGGGAGCAGGGATACCGCAGGACTGGAGCCAAACTAACAGCTGGATCAAAACAGCTTAAGACGAGAGATATCTTTGGAGTTCCCACACCCTTTTCATCCCTCTTTTATTTTACCAGTTACAGTAAAAAAAGTAATAGCACATAAATAAATTACCTAGAATTGTTCTCAACAACCCTGTCAGGTCATCATTCATCACATCACAAATCTTCTTTATATAAGCACGTAAACACGCTGATGAGCACTACAGAAAACCCCTTAACAGAAAAATAACTGCAAAGATGACCAGAAAGCCAAGAATCAATCACTGTCACGTCCTACAGATAGAGGTTTTGCAGCTACCTAATAGTTAAGAATTCTTGAATAGGAGTCACACAAAAAGAGAAACAAGGGAAAAAAAATTTCTTCTGCTCTGTATGGGAATGATTGGTACTCAAAGGTTGGTGCCTACTTATTCACCTTCCTGTAGATGGTGACCATTTGGTTATGTGATAACCAAACACACACACACAGGAGCACAGAGGCAGGTGGGGGAATCCCAGTAACACCTTGTGCAGCTATTCCCAAGACCATCACAGGAGAATGATCATCCCCTCAGAGGCTTTTATGTACACATACACACACATATGAGCACAAAGGCACAGGGACTCCCAAAAAATCAGTTGGGAAAACAGAGCCCCAGCCCCCTGCCAGGGCTGTCCCAGGAAAGCCATCAGCCCCACTGCCCAGGTGTGACATCTACCAGATGAGTCAACTGGAGAGGCTCTCAGGGTCACCTTACAGACTAAGGGGGGCTACTGCCCAGGAGCGTGGGACACATTATGGGATGCAGAGGAAGACCATTTTGGGACTGCACAAGAATTATTACAGAATGTTTAGGGCAGGAAACAAAGGCAGGGGAAGGGATGGATCAAGGTGATTTAGGGGGGAACAAGCATGGAAAACAGCGGGACAAGAGGATAAAATGGGCCAGTCATGTATAAATAGGTTTGCTGCTTGGAGTGGGACCACAGGTCATAGAGCCCGTGTGTCTGTGGTGTGTAATTGCTGGCAAACAGGTATGTGTCTGTCTCCAAGAGTGAGGCAACTGGTGTAACTGGCTTCTGGAGAGATCAGGGTGATCCTGGCCAACTTCTGGAGAGACTCAGGTCTGGAGGTCAACTGGAAGACCTGTTACTGGATGGACTCTATGTCCAAGGCTAACTATTGGGGGATCCACAATGCAGGAGGAGCAGGAATGGGGGGCTGTCTGTGTGTGCCTGGGAGCGAGGGGGTCTATACCAACAACAGGAGTGGGGCTGCAGCCTTGAGGGCACATACGTTCAGATGCCAACAACTGGGAAGACTGGGATCCGGGGCCCAGTTACTGAGTAGACAGTGTCTAAACCCAGGTACTGGAGGGATCCACACTGCATGTATGTATGTATTTTCCACTAACAAGCCCATCCTGCTCAGCCAGAGAGAGGGGAACAGGATGAGGCCATTGGTGCTGTTCGCATTTGTGCGAGTGCTAAGTGTTTCTATGTTGATCTGTGTGACCAACCATGTATCATACATGCCTGCTTGTGTGTGCCCCTACTGGGAATACATGTCCAGCCTCGCTAGCGGTTGCACCTGGAGACACAGAGCTGCAGCAGCCACATCTCTATCAGGTTACCAAATCTGTCAGTCCCCTAATAATGACCAGGCTTCCTAGATTTCCATACAGAAAGAAGTCCAGATACATGCACTGCACATCAATCAGTGACCATTATGGGTTCACACACTTCCTGCAGTTCTGACAGGGTCATCAAGAAATCACAGACAAATGGCAAGTTTCTCTTTATCTGCCTTGTCAAAACAAAAGCCAAAAACCAGCTCTTACCTTGACAAGGAGACAATTCAAATGCTAATGGTCACCTGCAAATTCCGATGTGTTTCTAGTATGCAATTTGACAACATATTTAAGTAGGAACAGAGGAAACCATCATCTACTGGTGGGAGGGAGGGAGTGGGTAGAAGATGAAAGAGTCAACTCCATGGCTACTTCCATAAGATCAAGTGTGCAATGCTAGGTAGCGTCACTGAATGACCGCAATTCCTTAGATGCACCAGTACACGTCTCCAGTGTTATCCCTCATTGGCAACTTTACAGTTGTACTGTATGTTTTGAAATTGCAGATATTTCTTTAAATTCTAGTTTATACTAGCAAAGGTACAGGGGGTGGGAAGGGAGTAGAGATTCTGGTTCTGTTTTCCAGGGCTGTGAAAAATAAGCTTGAAAGAGTGGACTTTAATGGCAAATAAAACAGATGCAAAATAGCTTTAAAATAAAAAAGGATGAGTGGCAGAAAAAGGGGACAAAGCTTTAATGTCATCTCTGATTCCCTCACTTCGTACTGACACCAGTCTTGCTTTCACCATACTGCTATTCTGAATTTCTAGAGTAGAGGGACAAATAACCTCAGTAAACAAAATATATAAAAGAGACTAACCCCTTTAAAGGCATTCTTCACATAGTACAAAAGCAAAAAAGAGACTGGTTTGGGTTTTTTCCTCTATCCCTTATTTTCACATTATACTTATATGAGCTTTAGAGTGGACCAATAAACAGCAAAGAAAGCAGGCTTACAGGAGGCCATCCTTAAACACATTAGTGGTAATTATTTTGTGATTTTACATTTACTTTCTACTGAATTGATTCTTCTCATGCATGATTATAGACTAAGGAAAACGGGCTGCAACTGGAGTAGCAGCAGCCACATTTGTTCTTTGTTCTGAAAGGACCAGGATTAGAGTAATGCATGCATGGTTTTCATCGCCACTCCTTTTTTTTTATTACATTTAATTACATTTTCAGACTATGCTGTCCTGACCTATATGTATACTTATGCTACATGAACAGACACAACATCCCTTTGTGTTGCTCTGCATCTTGGACATTTGCACACTCCTGATCAAAAAACGAGCTGGCGGGAAAGGGAGCTGATTTTAACTCAGTGAAGAAAGAGTTCAGTGAGACATGAAGATGCACAGTGGCATTTTTTTTCCAACCTAAGGTTGTCAAAATAAGGCTCCAAATGAGCCACTGTCTCATACAATACAGTTTTGTTCAGTGCTTGTTTGGTTTTCTGTGGGGCAATTTTTGCTTCCTTCTTATTAATGCAAACTGTACACCAAAATGCTTTATGTCATTAGATAACAGGAGACAAAAGCCAGCGGCACAGGCGGAGGGTATGTCTCAGCTGAGCCTGGATATGAGAGGGGAATTCACTGAAATGGACAAACACAGAGATTTCAGCAGTGCAGAGGCAGCAGCTGTTGCACTGACAGTAATTAGACTGGGCTGAGGACCTAAGGAAGGGAAACGGTAGAGCAGTGAAAGAACACAAGGCAAAGAGAGACACAGTCCTTCCTTAATCAGCAGGTTATTACAAGTTTTAGAGGTGGGGGAAATAAAGCAGAGTAATTCTCACAAGAATGTCAGCATCATATTTGTAGAGACAAAAGCTTGTTCAAAAGAGCTGTTCAACAAGTAGTGGTGATGATCCATTACATGAAACAAAAGCAGAAAATCACAGAATCATAGAATCATTTGGTTGGAAAAGTCCTTTAAGATCATTGAGACCAACCGTACCTGTCCACTATTAAACCATGTCCCTAAGCACCTCGTCTACCGATCTTTTAAATACCTCCAGGGATGGCGACTCGACCACTTCCCTGGCCAGTCTGTTCCAATACTTGACAACCCTTTCTGTGAAGAAGTTTTTCCTAATATCTAATCTAAACCTCCCCATATTGAAGTTACTATCTTTTACTCCTTTGTTTCATGCGGACACCCTTTTTCTGCATACTGGCTACACAAAGTTATAATAGAAAAACACTATCCCTAGTAACTGGCTGCATGAGAGTTAATTTCATTTTGTCAAGTTCACTACATCTTACAAGCAGTATCCCATCTAACAGATAGGAATACTGAAGCAGAGGCTGATAAAACCACAGTACCAACATCACCAAGTGGTTTAAAGAACCAGGAACATAATTCCCCCACTCCCCTGATTATATCCTTTTGCACCGGGTCACGGCTGCCTTATACAGCCAACACACTTCTCATCAGCCCACGCTCCCAGTAAAATGCTCTTTGAAGACTGCTGACCATTCTTATCCCTCTTCATTCACTCCCAGTTCCTGGAGTTTTCTCATGTAACAGGCGTTTTCAAGACACCCAAGTGAGTGTCAGTCGACCACCATCTGGAAGGCAATCAGAAGCTCACTCTAACACATGAATATGAATCAGAAAATGAATCCCTCTCCTGTTCTGCAGCAGGACAGGAATGCACAGCTGTTACTACATCTCATTTCAGAGAGGCATCAGAAACTTGACATTCATGACCACCACAAGCACATTCTGAAACTCTGCCCTACTCAGGTCCTGGCTGGCAATCAGCCAGGCCCTTGGTGGTTGGGACCACTGTGCATAAAACTATCAGATGGCATATTGCCTTTTGTCATTTCTGGGAACTGGATTAAGTATGAGGACTGCTGCATCACTTCATCTTGGTCCCACTGCCCTCCTACCTCAAATGGAGATGGAGCATTAGTCTGTAGTCTTATAGAGATGTAGTCAACAGATAAAACACATCCCAGCCTGCACTGCATTCCTCTGATTCTAGTGACTCTGAGTTACAGAACGTGAGATGACACTCCACAGCAGACAAATAAATGTGGTGCAGCATGTTCACTAGAAAGAAATAATCCTAAACAATAATTCCTTGTTGCCTCATCTTTCAAGTCAAGGAGGTGCTGCTTAGCACTTATGTGTTAGCAAAATTCTTGGTAGAAGCTGCAATAGCCTAGGTCTTGCACATATTTTAGTATTAAAAACAAGACTATAAAAAACCCAGAAAGACAAGCAGTAGCTGGGTGAATAGTGAATAAGCTTTTGTTTAGAAGTTATACCTTCAAATGAAGGTATGTAGTTTAACAGTTCAAGTAAGAAACCACAGCATATTGGCTGCAGGAGATTTTCAGCTTCTCCTTTCAGTTGCAACAGGGACTTCACAGGTAGCTACGTCAGGTCACTTAGTGCTATCAATGCTTTGGGATCCCACATCCAGAAGGGGAATGGTAATAAACACGCTTCCTTATAACACACTTTGGGATCTTCAGTTCTACACAACAGCAAAGCTTCTGTCCTTCCACTGCCTAGGAATGAAAGCTCAGTTAGTCTACAGGGAAGAGTGAAGAAACAAGAGGAGAAAATGGGGGAAAAAAATGAAAGGTTTAAGTGCTTTTTCCCTCTCAGCTTGTTTGACCACCATGTTTGCATCGCTTTTTTTTTCTTTCAAGAATGTTTTGGCAGTTCCCTGTTCCAGCTGCAGTGAGCAAGAAGCTGATGCAGCATCCTTGTTGCTGACAAACAGAAGTTTTGAGCCAATGAAAACAGCAATGTACATGTACACTGCATGTTGGAGAATCAGACACATAGTCATTATGGAAATGAGCCCTCTGGCCAGAGGGCAGGATTTATATGAGGAAGAGAAACACTGCAGTTTAAATCAAGAGCTCAACAGTATCCCCAGTTGATTGCTGGAGACTATTTTCACTGCAGACTTTCTCCACTTCTGCAGCTCCATTCTGCAGCTACCCCTTAGTTAAGTTATTTAATCTCCACTGAGCCCAAGTTCAGTTCTGGTTTCAGTTCAATAGAAAATTCATTTACAAGGCGTATCTTGGACCCCTTGGTGTCAACAATTTTTCTTCTTTTCTTTTTTAAAGGCGCGGCTGGAGCTGAATTTGGCAAAGGATGCGAAGCATAACAAGAAGGGCTTCTACCGGTATATCAACCAGAAAAGGAAGGTTAAAGAAAGCGTGCCTCCCCTGATGAACAAGGATGGCGACCTAGTATCAACAGACGAGGAGAAGGCTGAGGTACTCAACAACTTTTTTGCCTCAGTCTTCACTGGCAACCTCTCTCCTCACCCCTCCCGAGTTGATGTATCACAAGATGGGGACCAGGGGGGTAAAGCCCCTCCCACTCTAAGGGAAGATCAGGTTCGTGACCACCTGAGGAACCTGAATATACATAAGTCTATGGCACCTGATGAGATGCATCCCACAGTCCTGAGGGAGCTGGCTGATGTAGTTGCCAAGCCACGCTCCATAATATTTGAAAAGTCATGGCAGTCAGGTGAAGTCCCCCATGACTGGAAGAAGGGAAACATTGTGCCTGTTTTTAAAAAGGGAAGAAAGGAGGACCCTGGGAATTACCGACCTGTCAGCCTCACCTCTGTGCC